>VYZP01053837.1:0-10310 GCA_013400635.1 Hypocryptadius cinnamomeus
CCAAACCATTCCATGATGCTGTGATTGTGTCTCTCCCTTTGCTTTCTTGTGGATGACGTGGAAAAGGAGAAGGAGGCAAGGAGAATGGGGTGTGGAGCAGCAGTGCCCAAGTGTGGGGCAGGAAATCTCAGATTTGGGAACACCAGGGGTTGATCTGGAGCACTGGAGATTTGTCCTGCCTGCAGCTCAGGCATTTGGAGAGAGGGAAACCAGGAGGTCCTTGATGGCAACCTAACATCTTCTCCCAGGAGAAATCCTGCCACCAGCTGGGACTGTCCCAGCAGGAAAAGGAGCCAGACCAGTTCAGGATTGCTCCAGACTGGGCAGTGACCTGAGAGTGCAGCCCAGGGAGAACAGCTCCAAAGTGCCGTGGAGGTGGGAAATCAGCTCCTCATGCACCTGCAATGGGCTCCAGAGTGAGGAGGTGTCCAGAGACGGGCTCAGGAAAGTGTCCTGAGGGTAAGGAGCACACAGCTCTGTGTGTCTTGCAGGAATGTCATGTTGGAACGTCCTGGCCCCTCTGGAGCCCGAGTAGAGCCGTGTCACTGACACCACTGTCTGTGCTCCTCATCACCCAGCAAACAGATGGGCTGGGAATTGCCTCCCCTGCAAAATTCCATGGGGATGGGCAATTTCAGTGCAGTGCCACCTGAGCTGTGGCAACTCCAGCCTGATGTCCCTGACCCCCTCTGTAACACCTGCCGAGAGTGGCAGGCACCTGCTTCCAGCCTGGCAAGGAAAATCAAGGTGTCACCTCCACTTCCATCAAAAACCACCTCGCTGGGCTTCCCAGGAAGCTGATCAGGGACTGAACACACTCCGTGTCCATGCTTGGCAGGAGGGATAAGCAGTGGGAAGTGCCTGTGTGCTCTGTGCATCCCAGACAGAGCAGGGGGACAGGGATGAGCCGTGGGTTTGCAACATGGGGGATTTTCTGTGGGGAGAACCAAGCAAAGCCAGAGCGGGTGGGAGGGAAGGTTTCCCAGCGCTGAAATGTTTCATTTGGATGTTTTTCTACAGGAAACTTTCTGCTTCCAAACAACCAGGGCTTTCTGTTCAGCAGTGACCTCAGTGGGCAGAAAAATTGCTGCACAAAAGGGATGGGGAGCTGACGCCAAGAGCAAAACTTCGGCGCTGGTCCTACGAGCAGCTCTGGGTGGGTCCAGACAAAGTGTTTTTCAGAGATTTTGTAAAAGTAGTGGAATAAAAATCTCTCAAAAATCTGGCTTTTCTTGTTTGTTTGTTTCTTTTTTTTTCTTTTTTTTTTGGGAACTCTAGAGCACAGTTGGTTTGGACCCCCTATACCAGAACCTTCCCAGCTTCCTCACTTGGCCACTACAGCAAAAGTACCCAGACTTTTCCAATTTCTTCATCTCTCCAGGCTCCTTTTGCTCCCTCATGTTAATTGAAAAAACAACACCCCAATTAATAAATCCTGCAAGAATCCTGAGGGCCTCATTAAAATCCTCCCCTGTTAGGGTGGTGAGGCCCTGGCACAGGGTGCCCAGAGCAGCTGTGGCTGCCCCTGGATCCCTGGCAGTGTCCAAGGCCAGATTGGATGGGATTAGGAGAACTCTGGGATAGTGGAAGGTGTCCCTGCCCATGGCAGGGGCTGGCATTGGATGGGATTTAAAGTCCCTTCCAACTCAAACCATTCTGGGATTCTCTGATGTCGATCCACCCTCATTAGTCTGATTTTATTCCTCTTTCTGCATTATTGAGTCCTTTACTTCAGTGGGAATTGGGGCAATTTATATTCATATATTCATCTATTCATGTATTCAGGGGAGCAATTTTGGTGACTACTGATGGCCCTTCCCAATAACACCTTCTCCAGATGGAAGAGATTTCCCAAAAGATGCTTCACTATTTTGACCCCTGAGCAGTCAATTTGGGGTGAATTTTGCTCTCCAGAGAAAGCCACCATGGATCACGTCCGTGCTAGGAGACACCCAAGACAGATTTCCCATTACAGCAGCCAACAAAACCGAGCCATGGTTTGGCAAACTGTGCACTCAAAATGCCTCAAAAAGAGTTTTGGACTAAAAAGTCCTTTTTCTGCATGTTCTGCAATTATTTCACTCCAACACTGAGCTCAATTAATTCCAGAGTACACTTGAGAGAAGAAAGGAGAGAAGATGAAACCTGCACTCTAATTTTCCAGAGCATTAGGCCTGTGGCAAAACACATCTCAGCTAAGCCATCCATGAGATTTGCTTCCTAATCCCAGGCCAGGGAGTTTTCCAGAGGACACATGGGCAAGGAATCCCAGCCCGGGAATACCACTGGGATTCAGAAGTGGTTTTCCAAGAAAATGCCAACCAAGTGCTTTTCCACCCTCTGGGTGCTTCAGGGCCTCATCCTGGAGTGTGTTGCTGCATCCAGGACTGGGCATCTCCAATTCCCCAACTGTTGCCATGACCCCATTTCATTGCTTTAATTTGTGATGTTTTCCACAATTTTGTATGGACAGAAATCCTGGCACCTCCTGCTAGGGATCTGTGATGGAACTTGAAGGAGGTACTGTTGGAAAAGCCCTCTAAGGTCATCAGAGCCAGCTTTAACCAGCTCTGCCAAACCCACCCCAAGTGCCACATCCACAGGGATCTGTAACCCTTCCCTCCTCCACTTTTGTTTTGCACAGCTGAGCAACCAACACCAGCTTTTTTGTCTGGGAAAAAAACCCTGGGAGAGGAAAAACCAGGGAAAAGCATCACTTGCAAAAGAGGATTTGCTGGGTCCATCTCTATGAGGAGCCCACAAATGAACTGCTGCAGGTGGAGGGTTTTTCTCCAAGCCTTGGATTGCTGTCGGATGTTTGGAGCTGCTTCCTGCCAGGATTGCTGGGAGCACGCTCCATGTTTGCAAATTCGTTTCAAAAACACCTTGGAATTTGCCAGGAAACAAAACTCCAAAGAGAAACAGGACAACTGGGATGAATCCTGGCCTTTTATTCCAGCTCTGATTAAAAAAGATAACCTGTCTTGTCATGGGGAGGGAAGTTTGTCCCTAAAGGAAAAATCAAAACATGCCCTCGTGAGGAGGGTCAGCCATATTCCCACAGAACACCTCGGTTTTGATGGAGTCATCGTTCTCTGCCAGGAAAATCGCTTTGTAACAAAATACCAGCCCCTGGGAGATAGGATGTGACAGATCCCATCCATCAGGACCATGCCAAGGAGGAGGTGGTACCAGGGCGTCGCTGCTCCAAGGGCGTGCTGGGAGATTATCCCAAGTTTACCTTGGCTCCAGAAGACCCTTGCAAGTTATCCATGTGTCTCTGAGCTGACATTTAAAGTTGGGAGGTTCTGGCTGGCTACAGAGCTCTGATCTAATTCCATTCCAGTGTTTTCCTTGTCATGAGCTCGTTCCTGGCCTGATCCAGAGTCATATTTTCTCCGGGAACAGTTGTGTTTTGGATCTCCTCCTTGTCAGAGGTTTGTCCCAGGAGGGCTTTGAACCAGAAGGACTTTTTCCAGTTTTCAGGACTCGCAGTGACCTCATCGTGTTTTCTCTGCACGGATCAGAAGTTGAATGTCAAGAAAAATAAAAGCATTAATCCAAAGATGAGGCTTGCAGGGAACGTGGAAGAGCAGCAAGCTGGGGAAAACAAACTAGAAGACATGAGAATATCAGTTCAATACCACAAGAATAAAAAAAAAAACCTCAACCCACAGACAACCTCCCCCTCAAAAAAATGTGAAGAATTCCCACTGCTTCACAGGAAGTTTGTTACGCTTGTTGTTTTCCCTTCTTAAGACTAATATTTTGATTTTCAAAACTTCTGTCATGAGCACAAAGCCACCTGCTCCATGCCTGAGAACAACCAGCTGGGTTTTGGATGTGATCCCTTTGGATGAGCCTGGTTTTGGGAGCTGCCAAACTCTGCTGAGATCCTCACCCACGTGCACAAGGCAGGAGAGGTTGGGTTGTAGCTGCATCCAGGTGCTGATTTGGGCTGGAAATTTGGAATTTGTGGAGCAGCATGAATTTTCATCCCAGCTATCAGC
This sequence comes from Hypocryptadius cinnamomeus, assembly GCA_013400635.1. Lineage (NCBI taxonomy): Eukaryota > Metazoa > Chordata > Aves > Passeriformes > Zosteropidae > Hypocryptadius > Hypocryptadius cinnamomeus. The sequence continues at coordinate 4,011 of VYZP01053837.1, forward strand.
AAAGTGGGGTTTGATGCTGCTGCTGCTCTGCTCGGGGTGGAGATGACACAAATACCCCTGGGAAGCTCTCAAAAGTCAGCTGGGGCTGTGCAATGCTAAGCTTAGCCCAAAAAGGGGTTTTTTAAATGTTTCCTTCTAATTACGATGCTCTTCAGCGACAGCAGAGCAGGAGCAGGGGCTGCTTTTCTCTCCCCAGTCATCTCAGTGCCATCCATCTCCCAACAGTTCGTTTTAATTATGCAATTACAGTGTGTACAAAGCTTTCTGTGAGCTCCAGTGGATAATTAAAACAGATGGGGAGCTTAATGGGACCAACTCCTTTTTCTTCTTTTAATTAATGTGTTAACAGTTTATGGGCCAGCCTGTGGAGATCTGCTCATCAGCAGCTCTGGAGGGTCCACAAGCCCCCCTGGTGTGTGCAGCCCTGTCATGGGCATGGAGGTGCTGTCCCAAAAGTGGTGGTGGTCACCAGAAGGTCCCCACATGCCTCATGTGTCACCTCCGTGGTGTCCTGCCGCTGGTGAGGCATGGACACCCTCGAGGTGGTGCTGGATGGATGAAAGTCTTCCAGGAATGCACAGATCTCCTGCAGCTCCAGGACATTCCAAGCATCTCAGGAGATCATCTCAAGTGTCTGCTGGAAGAGACAGTGGAGGAAGAGGAAGAGGAAGAGGGAGAGGAAGAGGAAGAGGAAGAGGCAGGCATGGACATGTGAGTTCTAGGACAAAATCCACTCCAATTTCAACCTCTGGGGATGCAAAGAGTTTTTTGGGGACAAGCTGTGGGGCCCAGCAGTGGTGGAAGACCAGGGAAGGGATGGGGCAGGATAGAATCATGGAATCACGGAATGCCTTGAGTTGGAAGGGACCTTAAAGTTCATCCCATTCCTTCCCCTGCCATGGCAGGGACACCTCCCACTATCCCAGGCTGCTCCAAGCCCTGTCCAAACTGGCCTTGGGCACTTCCAGGGATCCAGGGCAGCCACAGCTGCTCTGGGCACCCTGTGCCACAGCTCCCAGGGAAGGAGCCCTGTGTTTGCCCCAGGGTGACTTGGAACTCCAGGATAAGGCAACAGGAGGCTGTGGAATCTTGGTGGCCTTGGGAATTAGGAGCTGTGTCCAGTTAGAGCTGATGCAGAATCAAACAGGCATCAAATGATGCAGGTGAGAGCACCCAAAAGAAGGGGAATCCCCAAATTGCCTCTATTTAACTTGCTGCGCTCACAGAACACCAGGAATGCCAATGGTTCATGAGGGTACTGGAGCACTTCATGGGATAAAAATCCACCAGGTTGCTAAAATCCCAAAGGCCCCACCAGGAAGCCTCTGAGCTGGACAAGTGAAATGAAATATCCATCTCTGAGTGACTGTCATGGGACAGGATGGGCTGGGAGATTTCAAGGTCTTTTCCAACCTAAACAATTCCANTTGGAGAGAAGGATTTGGAGAGCAGCTCCCAGCTCTGTGGGTGGCTGTGGGCACATTTCAGGAGTAGACTGATAAACTGATAATATTTTATAAACTGACCCAGACTGCAGCAACAAGCATGGGGCAAATCTCCAGCCCACCACTGGATTGGGAATAAATCCTAGCACTTCCTTGGGCTCCATTGGGCCACTGGGATGAGTTTCCTGAAAGAACAGCACTTTTGTGGGAATGATCCCGAGCAAAAAAAGTGCCACTTGATGCCATTTAACAGGAAAACCCCCCTGCAGAGGAGGTTTCACAGAATTCGCAGGATCACTGGGTTGGGAGAGACCTTCAAGATCATGGAGTCCAACCCAGCCCCAAGAGCTCAGCTGAACCCTGGCAGCCAGTGCCACATCCAGGCTTTGTTAAACACACCCAGGGATGGGGACTGCATCCAGCCATTCCAGAACTTTATCACCCTTTCTGTAAAAAACTTTTTCCTGATATCCAACCTGTATTTCCCTTGGTGCAGCTTGAGATTTTGCCCAAGTCCTGATGCTCTTCCAGGCTTGGAGTGCAGAGCTCCCACCAGGAGCTCCCACACCAAGTTCTTCCTGCCAAAATCACGGCTGAGGGATGAGCAGGGCTGGTCTGAGCAAGCTGGCCAGCTGAAATAATAATCCCATGGCCAAGGGGAAAACAAGGAGTTACTCCTGAGAGCCTTGGGGTGTTGTGTGGATTTGATTTCAGGATTTTCAATGGCAGAGTGGCTCTGCAGCTTCATGGAGGTGCTCAGGGATGTGCACAGAGGGCAGACAGGGCTGGAGGGGACAGGGACACACACACAGATGCTGCAGGCTGGCTTTTCCCACATCTGCAGCCCAGCTGTTGGGCCACAGCTCAGCATTGCACAGCTTTTCCAGCTGAAAAATGTTAATAGCAGGGAGAGGGACACCTCGGGGAGGGAAAGCACAGCTCAGCAGCCACATTCCAGCACTGGGAGAAGCTTTGCATGGCACTGGAGGCATTTGGATGCTGGGGGAATGGACTTGGAGGGAAGCATCCAACCACAGGGATGTTCTNGAAATGAAATATCCATCTCTGAGTGACTGTCATGGGACAGGATGGGCTGGGAGATTTCAAGGTCTTTTCCAACCTAAACAATTCCAGGATTAATTTTATCTATAACCAACTTCAGCAGGGCAGTGCATGTTCTGCAGGCAGAAGTGGAAAGCCTGAGAGAGGGAAGGGAAGGGAAGGGAAGGGAAGGAAGGATTTGGAGAGAAGGATTTGGAGAGCAGCTCCCAGCTCTGTGGGTGGCTGTGGGCACATTTCAGGAGTAGACTGATAAACTGATAATATTTTATAAACTGACCCAGACTGCAGCAACAAGCATGGGGCAAATCTCCAGCCCACCACTGGATTGGGAATAAATCCCAGCACTTCCTTGGGCTCCACTGGGCCACTGGGATGAGTTTCCTGAAAGAACAGCACTTTTGTGGGAATGATCCCGAGCAAAAAAAGTGCCACTTGATGCCATTTAACAGGAAAACCCCCCTGCAGAGGAGGTTTCACAGAATTCGCAGGATCACTGGGTTGGGAGAGACCTTCAAGATCATGGAGTCCAACCCAGCCCCAAGAGCTCAGCTGAACCCTGGCAGCCAGTGCCACATCCAGGCTTTGTTAAACACACCCAGGGATGGGGACTGCATCCAGCCATTCCAGAACTTTATCACCCTTTCTGTAAAAAACTTTTTCCTGATATCCAACCTGTATTTCCCTTGGTGCAGCTTGAGATTTTGCCCAAGTCCTGATGCTCTTCCAGGCTTGGAGTGCAGAGCTCCCACCAGGAGCTCCCACACCAAGTTCTTCCTGCCAAAATCACGGCTGAGGGATGAGCAGGGCTGGTCTGAGCAAGCTGGCCAGCTGAAATAATAATCCCATGGCCAAGGGGAAAACAAGGAGTTACTCCTGAGAGCCTTGGGGTGTTGTGTGGATTTGATTTCAGGATTTTCAATGGCAGAGTGGCTCTGCAGCTTCATGGAGGTGCTCAGGGATGTGCACAGAGGGCAGACAGGGCTGGAGGGGACAGGGACACACACACAGATGCTGCAGGCTGGCTTTTCCCACATCTGCAGCCCAGCTGTTGGGCCACAGCTCAGCATTGCACAGCTTTTCCAGCTGAAAAATGTTAATAGCAGGGAGAGGGACACCTCGGGGAGGGAAAGCACAGCTCAGCAGCCACATTCCAGCACTGGGAGAAGCTTTGCATGGCACTGGAGGCATTTGGATGCTGGGGGAATGGACTTGGAGGGAAGCATCCAACCACAGGGATGTTCTCAGCCATGCCAAGCATGCTGTCCCCACTGAGGGTCACTCAGCTGGGCCAGTATCAATCATCCTGTGATAAGCCCTGTCCCCCATCCCAGCTGTCCCAGTTCCCCTCCTGCCCCTCTCCAGCCACAACCCCCAGCCCTTCCATTGCACAAGGAGCTCGTTGCTACAACAGGAATTGCAAAAACCCCCATGGAAACTGCTTGTCTCAGCCAACCACCAAACTTTGCTGTATACACAGCATAAAATTTAGTTGCTTTAAACTTGCATTTTTTGGCTCAACTCTCCTGGCCACATCCTGAGCCCGAATGGATTGAATTACTGAGCACAAAATAAATTCCATCTGAGCAGGCTGCAGCCCTTGTCTCCCTGAACAAAGGCTGAGGTGTTTGCTTTGCCTTTTTTTTTTTCCTCTTTTTTTTCTTTTTTTTTTCTTTTTGGAAGAAAACGAACTGATTTTGTCCACGTGGAGGGAGAGAGGCTGGGACACTGGGGAGAGCCGTGTTAGCCATGATTCCCTGACACCAGCCAGAGCTGGAGAGACACCATCCATTGCCTCTGGATCAGTGATGCTCCTGCCTCCAGCATCCTGCTGGCAAATGCCAGCTGATCTGGCAGTGCCACCTCTCTTTGTCCCTTTCTCCTCCTTTGGAGCAGGGACCACGCACCAGGTGCTGCACAAAGAGGGGAGGACTCTGAGTGTTTGCGAAGGAGGGACAGGGCTGCTCATGGATTCTCTTTTGTCTTTAAACTGGGCAGGAGAGCAAGGGGGAAGGAGAGGGAAGTAGAGAGGGGTGGCAAAAGAGCCAGAGGGGAGCTGCAAAGGCAGACACGGTATTACAAATCAAGGGCCACTCTGATGTGGGTGAGGGAGAGAAAATGATGCATCTGACTCCATCATCAGAAGGCTAAATAATTACTTTATTATTCTATACTATAGACATTATATCGAAACTGAATCTACCTTGCACTCACCCTTGCTCACAGCTGCACAGAACTGCACTCATCTCTGATTCTCTCGTGACTCTTTCTGACAGTCCAACACACACACACGCTCTCTTGGTCCTGATAGGCCAAAGGAACAAAACATCCTCACTTTGGGTAAACAATCTCCATATTGCATTCTACTTTGGCACAACACAGGCACAGCAAGCGATAAGAATTGTGTTTTCTCTTTCTCTGATGTTCACAGAATGTGAATCACAGAAATATTCTTGGGAAGAATCGTGCCTTGCTTTTCTCTGTGAAGAGAAATGCGGCAACACACGGCACACAAAACCCGGGCAGGGAATGATCCCAATGATCCCAGCACTGCCCGGCCCGGGGCGGGTCGGGATGGGGCAGCAGGAGCTTGTCCGGACTCAGGTATGGAATGGGGCACACAAAGCTCCTCACGGCCCAGGTGCACCCCAAACCCAAAGCGAGGGTTTGCAGAAGGAGAGCAGAGAGGAGCCACGGCGGCCCCTGAGCGCTGTCTCCGGGACGGAATCTCCGGGGCGGGCGTGGGAAGCGGCTCCGCCGGCTCTGCCCGTCCCGGCGGCCGCTCCGCCCCGCAGCCGCTCCCCGCATCCTCCTCTGCGCCTGCAGAACCATCCCGTGCTCTCCTCCTTGGAAAACACCTCCGCAGGGCCTCGTCCAAAGGGCCACCAGACCCCCCGGTCCGTGCTGGAATAAGCCCACCAAGAGTGTGACCTCAAAGCAATCCTTCATGAGGGAATCCCCCAAAATATGGTTTAGACACCCCCAGTGCTCACAGCCCAGTTCCAGCCCTGGAACTTCAGTTTCCCAGAAGTGTTCTGGGAAAGGAATCTCTGGCAAGTTTTCCTTGCTGAGCCCTAATTTGCTCCGAGGAGCCAAAATACTTTGTGATTTGTGCAATTAATTCTCTGCTGGGGGCTCGGGGACCCTTCACCTGCTCAAGTAGAGCTGCAGCTGGGGAGAACAACTGGAGCATGTGTCTGCCCAACATTCCTTGGGGATATTATCTATTGACTTCACTATTTATTGACATTACTATTTATTGACCTTACTATTTACTGTTTGCTATAGTCAAATCAATAATAGTCCTTTTTGGAGGGGAAAAAAAAAACCCACACAGGGTTACCAGTGACACCGTGGGGTTTGTCTTTGCCCAGGCTGTGGTGGCCATGGTTTGGTGTCACCCTCCAGCTGTCCCCACTGTCACTGTGCCTTCTCACAACTTCCAAAGTCGGCTGGGAATAATGGGACAATGGCTGAGGATGTGGGGGTGTCTTCTGGGATTCATCACATCCTATTTGGCACAGTGAAAGGGCAGGAATCTCCTCAAGGACAGTCTTGCCAAAAAGGATGGATGCCCTGGAGCAGGACCATCCAAACCCTCTTGCACATCAAGGTGTGACATCCTCGCTGCTGGGGCTGAGCCACATGGAGTGAATTCTTCCTCACACTTTCTCAGCCTTGGACTTTAATGAGGAATTAATAAGCACTTAATGATTTGCACACACGCCGTGGAGGTGGAGCAATAATCACCCAGTTCCTTTATCAAAACCCACATCTGGTCAGGAGAGTTTGGCAC
>VYZP01053838.1:11450-53534 GCA_013400635.1 Hypocryptadius cinnamomeus
GCACGGCCGGGGCCGCGGCAGAGCGGCGCGCAGCGGTCAGGTGCGGCGGCTGGGGCTGCGGCCGGAGCCGAGCCGGCAGGTCCGTGCCTCCCGCGCTGCTCTCCGTCAGCATGAAGGTCGAGTTTGCCCCCATCAATATCCCCCTAAAGAGGAGGATCCAGACAGTCGCCGTTCTGCAGTGGATCTTCTCCTTCCTTCTGCTGGGTAACAGCCTTACTCCTTCCTGCCCCGGCCCCAGAGAGAAAAGGGCGAGAAGCGGCTTTTTGCGTGACCGGCGTTACCCGTGGGCATCGCTCGGTGCCAGCCGTGGCTGCACGTGGGTGCCGCAGCGGCCGGGGGCGAGCAGCTCCCCGGCGATCCCTGAGCGGGCAGGAGCATCGCACTTCTTTCTTCCCTGAAAGCTTTGGATGGCTTTTCCTCTTTTATGGGGGTTTGTTTCTTTCTATGGGTTCTGCCTCAATTATGAGCCTAAAAAGCTAGTGTCTGTGGCTCCTCGTTGAGACGCCCAGTAGGTTTCTGACAGCAACTTTTTTATCGAAGATGGGCATAAAGTCTGGTGCATGACTAATACTGTTTTCATTCATAATTTCGTAAAATAACTTTATATGCTGTAGTTCAATAAAATTCTCATTTAACAAGCTAATGAAAAATAATGGGCATTGTCAGTGAACCGATTAAAATGCAGACAGTTCTGTAAATGTATGAAAAATATCCTCACTGACTTTAAGAAAGTGTTGCTAATTCTACTTGGTAATCTTTTTCTACGGATTGTTCCTCTATAATTAATTTTCCTAATATCTTAATAGACACCTATTGTTAAGCACCTATTCACAGCAGCAAATTGTATTCACATGGGTAGGTATCTTGAATTTGATGAAATTCATCACTTGATAAGGTAAGATAAGCCTGAACTCTATGAGGCTAAATCCATGGATTGTATAAATTGGGAAGTTGAATAGTCTGTTCTGAGGTACAGAGCTACCTGTGTATTACTGGAAATTCTGGAACACTTCAAGATCGTCTCTGCTCTAGGATTTACAAGGAGAAAAGTAGTGTGCACTTATCTTCCTTGTATGTCTTACATACATGTCTTACAAATATATTATCCCACAGATAGTCTGATGTCTTTCAGGGCTTTTTTTAGGTTGTTAACCCACACTTGAGATATTTGGGGGAAGTATGGAGGGTATGAAGCATTTTCACAGATTAATCAGCAGATGTTCTGTTACCTCGAAATTATATGTAGTTAAATGATAAACAGTTTCTGTTTGTGGCTACGTTGTAAGTAGTCTGTACTTTTAATTTTTTGTTATTGAATTAGGTCTTGGCATGAGCCATTATTTAAGTCTCATGAAGCAGTGGAAGTTCAGGGGCAGTGGAAGAAAACTTTTTTTTTTTTCCCTTAATTTACTGCTGCAGAAAACCACATCTTGCTGTGCTTACTAGAAGTGACTGGGATGCAGAAAATCCCTTCTCTGTAGTTTAGCAGGCGAAGTAGGGAGCTGTCATCTGCAGCTGCCACTGCCTCGGAATGTCAAGGAAAATCAACTCAGAAATGGTCTTATGGCTGGTTATGTTGAGTATAGTGAGTTCATGTGATCATGAAAAAATGGATTTGCAAGAATGGTTAACAATTTGATTCTAATAATACTTATCTGCTTGTGCACCATGGGGATGTTTATCTTTAGAACTGACCAATGTGACCTTGTCATTTCGTAGGTGGATGCTTTCAAGTGAAAGGTCAGCCAGAGATCTGGCCAAAAAGTTTCACTTAGCTGCAGGAAAATTCAGGTGGATGAATTCCAAATGACCAAAAGCAGTGAGAAATGGGCTGGTTTCTGATGTTCTGGACTGCCCATATGTCTGGATTTTTCAGCTTTTTTTTTTTTCTTCTGAGCAGATGTTTGTTTGTAAGCTTTGGATTCAATAGTGACACTTTCAAATCAGGGAGGGGATGCCTCAGGACAAGTGAATTACTGTGTGAGTTCATCACAGAATAGGTTGGAGGTTTAGGTGTTCTTTGGGGGTTTATGTGTGGCTGGAAGTAATTTATGCCAAGCACGATCTTGATTGTCTGTCTTGTGTTACGTATCTGCATGTGAAAACTTGAACAGATAATGCCCTATGACAACTAATGATTCATGATATAGATAGAGGGATTCTGTTTAGAACAGTGAATAAATGGGGTACTACTGCCTTAGCTGCTGAAGTTGTCCATCTAGGTATGTTGTAACGTGCCATAGCTTAGTAAAATGAACTGTAGGACTAACAGGTGAAGTAAGATAACTCTGAAAATTAGTGCCCTGAATCACAAAAGCTGAATTGGTCAATGATATGCTTCAAATCTGGGGAATACATATGAAAAAGTGATTTCACACACTAAGCTGTAAGGGGAATGTGAGCCTATTACAACTTAGAATTCGCAATGTGACTTGGATAAAAGACTCTTGGTTTTATCTTCCTGGCTGAAAAATGTAAAAAGCCCTTGCTCTCCAGGCTTGCTTTGTTGTAATGCTGCATGGTTTTCTGACGCTCTGGAATTTATGACTGAAAATGCCCTCTTACTTGTGCGACTCACAAGCTGACCTGAAGTACAGACATGCAGTAATTGTTGAAGCCTAAACCACTGTAGAAAGAGTGAATCAGTCTGCAAATACTGAAAAAATAGCAGCAGCAGCCTGGTACAAGCAAAGTTCTGCTTCTTCGTGCAGTGTACCAGCTTGGGCTGGATCTGCACTAGAGATCCATTGCTTCTGCTGTGCAGCATAGGCAGAGTAAACATGCCTCTGTCTCAAAAAAGCTGTACAGATGTGCACAGAATTTCATTATATACAAAAGGAACCTCTTTAAAATTCTGGCTGTAAGTTCCTGTGCTTCCTTGTTCTGTGCTGCAAGCTGCCAAAGTTCACCCTCAAAGGGAAAAGACAAGTTTTCATTGTAACAGTGATTTGCCTGTTCGTTATCCAGGGGCATGACACCAGAAGCAAAAATGAGTTCTGAAATACTGGGAGGTGAATGTAAGAGTTTCTGGATTAGATGAGAGAAATGCCCATTAACAGATTCCCACTGTGTCTTGGCTGAAAATGCCATGTGGTTTTCTATCTTAAGCTCTCCAAGTCAGCAGACCAGAAAAGTTTGGATATAAGTTCCATGAAAGAGAGAGGTGTTTTAACTGGGCTTCTGTCTTTTGAAAGACAAGTGTTACCAGTCTTGAATCCAGAAAACTAAAGCTGTTAAAACTGAAAACTGGCAAATGCTGTTTCTCACTGTATTAAGCACAAATCCAAAACAGCTTCAGGCTGAAGCATAATGTCAAGCCATTAGTGTTTTACTGCTGAAACAGCAGATATATGAAGTTTTGCAATCTCAATAGTATCTACTTTGGATAAAAGGCCAAACCAGACAATTTTTACAGACGGTAGTTTTATGCCTGTAATTGCAGTTATTCGAGATTGGTTTGCTTGGCCGGGGGCTGACAGTCCTGGGGCAGGTCTGGCCCTGTTCCGAGCTCGTGCAATACCCACAGCATGTCTGCCTGTGAGCCTGTGTGCTGGCTGCTCTTGATCTCTCTGTGCCATTGTCCAACCCAACCCCAGGCAGAAAGTCACCTGGAGAAATAAAATCTCCAAGCCTGTAAGTGCTGCTGGACTGACAAAGCAAAGAGGTTACACAACCCCCATTTTTCTATCTAGGTTCATTGTGTGTATGCACTAAAGGAATTGTCACTGGATGCAATGGATGTGCCCGGTGTTTGTTGATGGTAGGGGAGAATAGTGCATCTTCTAAGGCCCACTTTTGGGGCAGTGTCTCTGGTCTCCTCACTGGGGATTTAGGAAGTGACTGTTCTGCAGGCACCCCTGTATTTATTTGCAAAACCCTTAATAATGCAGAATCAGTATATAATATAAGGTATACTTTAATATGCACAAAGCCACAAAATAGTATGCTGAAGATACTGGTATATATTAAACTACATCCTGTTTTCTAGTGATTAAACTTCTGTGCATGTAGGATGAAGCAGTCTGTTAATTGAACTTGCTGGAGACAGTTTTGAGTTGTGGATCTGGCTTCCCCAAAAGAATAGAAATGATGAAACATTTGCCACAGAGTGAGAGATTGCTGCTGGAATAATAAGTGGTTTCTGTGTTGAGAAAGAAGGTGTCAGTGTAATGTGCTAAAGCAAACATTAACCTTTCCTGCAAACATGCCACAATGGTTTGTTATCTGGTGCTGATTTAATTCAGCAGCTATAGCCGGATAACTAATATTGTTTTGTTCTTCCTCAAAGTCTTTAAAAAAAACCAAAACAAAACAAAAAAACAAACCTCTTTTGATGCTTAAGAAAACTCAGCTAAGCTCCATGAGCCTTTCCTAGCAAGCTGGCTGGTATTGCTACTTGTTTTTGTCACTGTACTCATCTATCTGTGAAGTTTATTGGTGGCCTATGGGTAGGGACTGAAGTGTGATCACAGAGAATAACAGGGTACTTACTGACTAGTATTTCTAGGAATGCTGCCTCTGTTACCTACATCTTAGGGAAGGAATTTAACCAGGTGTCTGTGTGTATTTGTTTGTATCTCTCCAAAATACTAAGAAAAAATGGCTCTGCTGTGTCAGGCCAGAGACCTTAGCCTGACAACCCCTACGTGAACATAAGTGACAGTGAATGCCTAAGGAGAAAGAAAAGAAATGAGAAACATGTAGACCAAATTTGACATGCTGTCTTGGGATTTGGCAATTAGTAACTTGGGGATTCATGGTATCCAGGCCACTCTACCTCCAAATCAGTTGTGTGTAATGTGTCTGTATCTCTAGTTTATCAGTATTTGCCAGTAGAAGGTCTTGGGAACCTGGAACCAAATTTCAGCATCAACAGGCCTCTAAAGCTTGGCATCTGAGTGTTCTGTTTGCTGTCACAGCACTGCTGAGATGCAGCTTCCTTGGTAGGAGTGCTCAGATATCTTTGTGGCTGCCAGCTGTAACCAATAACCTGACAAAGGCCCTCACAGGAGACTGATCCATATCCAACAAATGCTGGCTGCCCAACCGGTTTCAGAGTGAGCTCCTTTGCATGGTTTTTGGAACACTGCAGAGAGCCTGTAGTGCTGCTTGGGGTGACACCAGCACCCCTGGCACCAGGGACACGCCTGCACTGCCCATGCTGTCCATGACTGCTCTGAGCAATTTCTCTTCTAGGGACAATCTTGCATTTGCTGACTTTCACAACAGATATTATTCAAACATTTTTGATGCCTTGGTAACTCCAAATGCATTTGAAGCTTCCAATTTCCAGATTTAACCTGTGCTTCCTATCTCTGGTATTTAACTATTTCATAAATTTGGTGCCCCTAGTTGCAAACTCTGAGCCTGATTAATGATTGTATGTTGATAGATGCAATCATTGGGCAGGATGGCTGCCAGTGCTGGTTGCTCACACTACATAGAGTGGTTTTCATCAATTTGTTGCAAAATATGAGTATCCATGTGTTGTAAATGGAAAATGTAGGAGAAGTGACACACCAACATTTGTTCACAAACCCAATGCTCAGAGTTCCATGTCAGTGATTTGTCTTTTAATCTATATTTCCTCATGTCCCCTCACCTACCCCCAAAATCCAATATATCACAGAGATACTTTTCAAAGGTCTAATTCAAGTTCAACCAAAAAATTACACTTGGAATGTACACTGGAACTACATCCAAGGACACAATGATGCAGTAGAGTGACAAATCCCAAGTTATTCACCTTTTGCCTGGAATTTGTTTATGAATTTAGTTAAATTGGTTGTTATTTATTTACTCACTGTCTTGTCTGAAGGAGAAAACATCGGGTTTGTGTTTACAGGCTCATTGGTTTTGAGTCATCAGTGTTTAGCTCATCTTGCAGGCTGCTAATTCGTTGAAATAATGAGGAGGTATGGTAAAAGGAATTTGCCTCACATGTCTCGTTGGGAATGCAGTAATCAACTTTGTCCTACAAGATGCTGAGCTCTCCTGAGGAAGTGCTAACAGCATACTTATCTCCCCATGCCTTGCCTGCACTCAGGAAGGTGTCCTAGCTAAAGCAAAGCAGCCAGCTTGTTGATCTGGTGGATGTTTGTCTGCACAGGATTAACTGCTGCTATCTGGGCCTTCTCACTGCTGATGTAATCAGCTCTCACAGCAAGGATGCTTGGCTACAAAGCACTTTTGAGCTGTTTGCTAGCAAACTCATAGTAAAAAGCCATGTGATTCTGTGTTAAAAAAGCCATGTGATTGAGTCTGCGTTAAGTAGGAAGTGCTTCTGAAAGGAAGGGTAGGAAATAGAAATACTTACTAAATTTTGCATAACAAATGAATTGATGTATAGCTGCTAGAAAAAACTTCTCATACTTGTTCAAACTTAAACCAAGAACCTTGGCATCCTGTCCAGATTAGCATTCCTAGAAATTTCTATAGCTTCGGGATCTCTTCTTCAAGGAACAGGTAATGACTTTTCTTCAATAGACTTCTGTGCCCTGTTTTGGAGTGATGCTGTTGTGGGATTCCCTGTGAGATTCCCTGTGGAATTGGAGTGTCATATTTCACCCGTGTTACTTGTCCTGCATTAATCATGTTCCTTAGAACTGGTTTCAGTTCTTGTGAGTTTTCCACGTTGACTTTGGGGGTCTGTGGGTCTCAGCTGTGGTGTTTTTCGAGAGCTCTTGCTCAGGTGCTTTTCTGTGCAAGAGCAGGGTTGTTTGCTTGAGGTGGAAGCAGTGAGCTTCTGTACTGAAGAATGGGGTGTCCTTGAAAATGGTAGGTTTTGTCCTGCTCCTGCTTTTGTTTATAGTCATTTTCTTCTGCCTTCCTCAGAGCAAATGCAACTCCTTATTTTTCTGCTCATATTCCTGCTGGAAATGTGAATGTTCATCCCCTTCTAGACAAGATATCCAATTCTATTCTGAAGGCACAGTTAAACTAGACACAGGAACGAGCTGGTAGAAGTTCAGAAAAAGTAAATATTCAGGTTGGAGGAAATGCTAGTCTGCCTGTAGACAAGCTGAGATCTCAGCTCAAAACCTGCACAGTCTAGGGAATCTGCTGACTTTTCAACACCCAAGTAATGTCTCTCCTGAATGAAGGTGATCTCAACTGGGATGAGTGGGTTTTACTCTTGGTTCATCTACTTATTCTAAAGTTTTCAGTTCTGGTGATATTTTACATTGTGTGAGCCAGATTATTACCTGAAGTACTTCTGTTGTTTGTTTTTAAATCTGCTGCATTTAGTGGTGTATTTAGCTCAGTATGTTTGACTGGTGTAACTTCTAGGACTTCACAGGATATTGCCCTCATGAAAGCCAGTCAATTTTGAGACATAAAGTACTGCTTCTGCATTGTAAAATATCTCTGAAAAATGTTGGGTTCCTGCAACTCTGCCCATCCAATCTTCAGTGAGAACTAGGTCCTGTTTTGCTTGCCATTGTATAAATTTATGATGTTAAAGCCCTGGCTCGCTTGCAACCTGGACTTCAGCATCTGATCTATGAGCCTGAGGGGTTTGTTCAGGAGGTGGTAGAGCAAGCATGCTGCTGCAGGGGTACCACAGGGCAGAGAGCAGCAGCTCCTATTCTTCAGGCATCTCAGACCAGGGCTGCTCAATGCGCTGCAAGACTAAAATTCTGCAAGTTCTACAAAGATAAAGTGTCTATAGGATTTCCCTGAGTAATTATTTCAAGGCTGAGCTCCAAGTAACACATTATATTGAACCAAACGACTTTTTCCTGCTCTTTAAATTGTATATAATACATTTCTTATGTATCACTATTGTAGCAGGATGTTACAATTCTTAATTGAGTTTGAAAGTATCAGGACTTCCCTGCTGTGGTATTCCCATAGCAGCACTGAACTTCCCCTTTGACTGACATGTTTAGCGGCTGAAGTGGAACTTTGTGTTTTGGTCTTGTCCAGTGCATCTCCTTGGCCAGTGACAGCACTTTTGGCTGGGAGTAGAACTACCACCCCATATTACAGGTAGAGAATCTGAGAAGGAGAAAAGAAAATGATTGCCCAACATCCCTGTAATTAGAAAAGAGATGTTGCTATGGCTCCCTTTCCCTTCTTTCCTTCCCCAGCTTTTCTTTCTTCTCCCTAAAGCATTACATCCTTGTTAGCTTATGCTGTCTCCTTTTATTTTGCCTTAGGTAAACCAGATGCTCTCAACCAAACATCGAGTTGGGCAGTAGAGGGAGAAATAATAGACTGAGATGATACACACTTGTAATGTTTCACCCTCACTGTAACAAAACCATGTAGAATAAGCTGAGTTCAGTTTGTGTGCATTTTGAGTAAATCTCAAAACATATCAGGGTTGGGTATTCTTAGAAGGACACAGATGTGATTAATGCTTGCTATGCTTTCACTTTTTGTCTTTTGTAGCAGAGTTTTGCTGTGGATTCTTTGTGATCCTGATCCTGGGCAACTTCTGGTTCCTTGCTGTTCTGTACCTGCTGTGGCTGTACCTTGACTGGGGAACACCATGTGCTGGGGGCAGACGGTCCCACTGGGTCAGAAGCTGGACTGTCTGGAAGTACTTCAGGGAATACTTTCCCATTCATGTGAGTAAAAGTTTCTCACAAACAGCTTGAATAGCCATAACCATGGATAGACATCTAAGACTCATCTTTGCTAAAATTCTAATAATCACTGCAGGGTGAACTTAACTTCTTTTTAAAACATGCGAAATCTGAGATTTAGTGACAAAAAGGGACAGGGCCTGGCTTTGTAGTTGGACTATTGGGTGACAAAACAGCAGTTCAGCACAGTAAATCTAGACATGTTATCCTGGTACATGTATTTAAGCTTTGTTTATCTGTAAAGCAGGACAGTAGTTTTAAGTGCTCAGAAGGAAACTCATTGTCATTGCTTCTATGTGCTGTCAATGTGCAATCTCCATAGCTGTTGTTTTTGAGGTAAATATTATAATGCCCACCACTGACTCTATTTTTCAGCTTATAAAAACTTCAGAACTGAACCCAAATCACAACTACATACTTGGCTTTCATCCTCATGGGGTCCTGGTTGCTGGAGCCTTCGGAAACTTTTGCACTGATCCTCCTTTCAAAAATTTATTTCCTGGGCTGACTCCATATCTCCATATCATGCCCATCTGGTTTGGCTGTCCCTTCTTCAGAGAATACATAATGAGTGCTGGTAGGTAAAAACAGAATGTCTCAGCTGCTGCTCCATATTTTAGCTTCTGTTACAAATGTAGAGTCTATTCCTCTACTTACATATGGTAAGTAATTTCAGAAGGATTGCTGTTGGTGCTAAATTTAACCTCTATTTTATGATGTACTGTTGTGGCAAAAAAATTTGGAAGGTTTTATTAATAGTTTTGTAAACTATATCACTGAGTTGTTTTTTCTTTCTGAAAAGAAATTGCTGCTTTTCCTTTGAACTATCAGACAGCAGTCCTGAGTACCCGAAGAGAAGGACATAATAATTTGTAATTTTATTTAGTCATTAGCAGGCACTTGTAAAACAAATTCAGGCTAATCTCTTACCTGAAGGGCTTATACATTACAAATATCTTTATACTCAGAAATTAATTGCTTGCTTCTGATTGAAGTCCTATGTTGCAAATTTGTGTAATTTTAATTGAGATGTAAACTCTAAAGAGAGGGATGTTTTTTCTCTGTTCTGAGAAGCATTGTCATAAAGGGGTGATATTCATGACTGGTACTACAGTAATAAAAGATAAAAATAACAAGCAATCGAGTTGGGGGAACTGAAAAAAGAGAAGAATGAAATAAGAACTAGTGCTCCCCCCCAGTGGTTTAATAAATGAGTTATTTTACTTAAATTCACTCAACTACAACATTTAAGCATGTTCTGATGCACAAGTTCGGGTGACAAAGATCTAACTTTATTCATGACTGCAACATAGACACTGTGATCTCAGAGAAGCTGTTCCACTGCTCCATGCACAGAAACATGCCTAGGATCTTTCCCAGATTAATATCAGAATTACTTATCTATACTTATGATATACTTCAACATATCTAAGAGAGTGCCTTTCCATGCAAATGTATTTTCTGAGGGCATTCTTTGAGGCTTGCTAAGTGAGGGATTGGCAGTGGTAGAACATTGCAATTTTAAACACTGTCATTTAATCATTGTCTGGAAGTCAGATTTACGTGTTTTTGGCAACTTGACCCATGGGAACAAATATTTACCTGCAGAATGAGAAAGAGCTGCAGTACAAAGCACACAAAAGAAGAGCCAGCATTGGAGCTCAGTTTTCACAGGTATGCAGCTGATAAATGAGAGGGACCTTTGGTGTAATACAGGTCACCAGTCCAATCATAAAACACTTGCAAAATCTTCCATGTCCTGAAAGCCATGCTCCTGGCACAATGTTTCATTTCCCAGTCTTTTGTCTTTTTCTGCATGGCTCTAACACGTGCAGTTGTTGCCTCTGGCAGCGCAGCTGTAGCACCCCTGGGCTGTGGTGTGGGCACGGAGCAGTGCCCTGCATGCAGGGCAGCTCTGCTTCAGCAGAAGAACACATTTGCCATGGGGAAAGGCAGTGATTTCTGCTTTCCTTTCCAGGGAAAATGCATGCTGACTTGAATGAGCATCACTTGAATTATTTGTGAGTCCCAGGTCAGCTGCATTTTCAGAGTAACAGTGGCTGTGAAGGCGGATGTGGCAAATGGATGTAGCTTTTTGCTGAGGTCTGGACTTGCTCCAGTTGCAAGCTATTCCTCTTGGTGGCCAGCTCTCAAAAGTAGATCACAGTCATCTTCCCTCTCTTCCAAAATTTTTATAATCCACATTGTAATGTCCATATTGGAAAAAAGACCAAGCAGGGAGCAGAACATCCAAAAGTGCATTTTGACACCAGCTCTGTAAAACCAACAATGTAAATTGGACTTGATATCTAAATTGTCACTTAGATTATATGAATTCAACACAATGTAATAAAACATAGCTTCTGGGTAAATGGGACCACTACAAGCCTTTGAAATAAAACATAGGGCAAGAAGGAAGAGGAACCTTTGAAAGATTAGGTGCATATCTGTTGGAAAATTGATTTTTCAAAGCACCTAGTCCAGAGCAAGACCTAAGGAGATTAGATAAAGTCTTGTACAGCAGTGTGCCTCCAATTACAAATATCTGTATCAGCAGGAGTACCAGAAAAGCTTCACATAACCTGCTATTTTAGCCTAAAAATTGGTGAATGCCTGGACCTGGTTACTAGAGAATGAGCTGATGCAGTTATTAGGAATGGTAGAAGTGAGTCTTTTCTGCATCTTCTAATGCTGTCATGCCATTGCCTTAGATGGAGCTGCTGCTTTATAGCTGTGAGGGATCTTCTTGGCACTGTAGCTCCATGTTTGAGTCAACAAGTTCTCTATACATTCTGTTAACCCCTCTGTGCCTGTGTTTTTATGCACCTGCTGTACAGCTTTAGCTGCTGCCTCTCAGCAGTATCTGCTGCCATTCACCTCCTCTGTCCTTGGGCACAGAGTTTGTCTGAGGGGGAGTTAAGTTGCCAGAAGAGCACACCCTGAAGAACTCAAAACTCTTGCAATAGGCAAAAACATTTAACTCATCAGTGTGAAATCAAAGCACATGCCCAAAACCAAATCTGTTCCAGAGTAAGGAGCTTGAATCCAAACCTTTGAAATCTGCTCTGTGCTGTTATAATTTTGAAAAATCATTTATATATTCAAAAATATTCTTAAATTCCACTGTACTTGTACATGAAAATCCAGTGGTCACTCTTAAAATGTTTCCTTCTGAAGGAATGGTTTCTGCATCCAAGGAAAGTGTCTCCCATGTGCTGAGCAATGAAGGAGGTGGCCATGCATCTGTCATTGTGATTGGAGGAGCAGAGGAATCTCTGAATGCACATCCTGGAAGTCTGACCTTGAACATCCTCAAGAGGAAGGGCTTTATTAAAATGGCCCTGAAACATGGGTAGGTCTTGCATGAAGCATGCTTTGGATGCAGATTGATTCTTACATATAGTTCGTATTATATAGAATTAGAGAATTTGAAAGAGTCTAAGTGTCGAAGAACATGCAGATATCTGGTACAGGAGCCAATCTGTCCACCTAGATCCAACCTGGGAGTGTTGAAAACTCCCTTTGACTTTCATAATTTGTGACAGTAGGTGTTATTAGCATATCTTGTTTTATTTCCGTTCTTTCTTGCACTAGCAAAGAGTAAGAATTATGAAACAATATTAGTAAGTCTTGGCTGGTTTTGCTGAGTAGGGCAAACATTCTGCTTTCTGTTCTATAAATTGAAGATACATTAAGGTAGAATTTTCTTATCATTTTAAGGAAACAAACAAAAATTGGATAGCCAGCCCCTGTTTCATTAAATCACTAAGAATGATGGTCTAGGAGGATTTGTTTTCACTATTGTTCTAAAGACTTTCTTTTGAAGACTGCCATTTGCAAATGTAAATTCCTGGGAATTTTTGATGAAAATTTCAAGAAAAACTAGATAACTTTTTACTATGAAGTAGCCATCAGTGTGTTCTTAAACAGAGATGGTATCAATGTCTTTTGAGTGATTTACACAGTATAAGATATTGTGTTTGTTCTGGACTGGTCTAGATGGTTTCTATATTAGAAATACTGAAAGCAGTGATCTGTTCCAGCTACACTTTCTGAACAGCTCCCAGGATTATACACTGACATGTGGAGCAATGAGAAAAAAATACTAGTCTTGAGAAATCTGTAAGAGCTTTTTAAGCTATTAACTGAGAAAAGGTGGTCTCTGAGAAGAGGGGCTCTCTGCTTTTACACAGAGTGCAAAAAACTGGAAACTGGCACAGAACAGTTCTAGAAACTGTTCTGTGCCAAAATTTCATGGGTGTTTCTTATACATATCACTAGGATTCTCATAAATAATTTTTTTGCCAACAGAATGTAACATTCTAGTCTAATTTGTACCCAGAAAAAATACTTGTGTATTTGAATTAGGAGTTTACTGCCTAAATCAGTCCTTACTCAATTTTTGTTCAACTGTTGATTAATTCAGTGGGGTCCTCAACACTCACTACTTTTATTTGTTTTAATCATAAAGATTAGAAGACTATTTAGATACTCATTAAAAAAAAAAGTATGTTGATAGATGTCTGGTCTGTCATATCACAAAGGTTGGTGGTGGTTATCTCTCATCTAAATTGATTTGGATTGAGAAATCAGATATACCTGTGCCTCTCAAGACATTGATTTCAAAAGTATCTCCAACACATAACAACAAGAGTGGGACACTTACAACACACAGGAATGGCCCCTTTATCCCTTCACTTACTTAGATTCCAGTGATGGTCCTCATCTTTCTAAAAGGGTCATGGCTGTCTAGAGCCCTCCTCTGGGTGGCAGTGCCTGTCTCTGCCCCAGTGGCTAAGGGCTACAACTCACATGGCCATGTAACCAGCAGGCTCCAAGTCATTCCTACAAACACCAGCACAAACCTGCTTCTGTGGGAAGCATAGGAATTCTGACTTCTCATCTGTCCAGCAGGGCTGTGGGACAGTCTCAGTCTAACAGAGCTCTTGCCCAAAGACTCAGCATCCAGTGCTTCTGCTTTTGAAGTCTTGTTTTTAACAATTAACAAAATGGGAAGAAAATTTCCAACTCAACTGGAAATGAAAAGGCCTGTGGGAGGCTTGTGGGACACAGATGAGAAGACCCATCTTCCACCAGTGCCTGCACACATTGCTGATGCTCATGATCTGCAGCAGCAAATTCCAACTCAGGAAGGAAGGGGCAATGCAGAGGGTTGTGCTCTCTGGCCCTGACTCCTGTGCTGCCAGCCCAGAGAAGCTGTGTTCCTCAGCTAGGAGCTTGTCAAGTGTGGCCTGAATACGTCAGCAAAAGTCCTCTGCACTTTTGCAAAAGACATTTTGGTCCAAGGTAGTACAAATATCTGATACAATGTGAAGAAATCTTAAAGACACAAAACAAACGATGAATCAGATAACTTATCTTTAATTTCACAATCATAAGTTACTTATTTCTCTGTCTCAGCCTCCTACATAGCATCTTGCAAAAGTCTTCACTAGATTAAAACAAATCCCACAGTGTCAGGGCACCACAGCTATTGCACCACAAGATGTTCCTGTTTGTCTTAGTGTTGTAGTAAAAAGTCAAGTGTTTACACAGCCACAGTAAGTACCAGGCTTTATGATATTTCTTTTACAGGTGGCAGGGTGATAAATCCACTGGAGAAAGAAACTTTGAGCAGACACTTGTCAGAACAGCATGTGAGAATGATAGTCTGTGTGAGTCCTCAGGCTAAAGAAGCTGTTGGAGCAGTTGTTTTTTGCTGTACAGGTGGATATTGACAGTCCACAGTGCTTGCCAGCCAGCTCTGTCCTCAGTGCATCCTCCTCAAGCATTCACAGATCTGCAGATACTCATTCTGACAATGTTCTAGCAATACTGCTATTTTACAGTATGATTTTTCTCAAAACTTTGGGGACAGAATAGAGCTAAGATACAGAAACTAAGATTTAAGTAAAGAAAATATCCCTGAATCCTTCAGAGACTGCTTAGGATTACCCTGTTTTGTTTTTTTTTCTCTAAACTGTAGAATAGTTAATGAAATTAAGCATTAATCAAAAACCCTACTGCCGCCAAGGTTTTAAATACAGTGGTGGGTTTACCTGCACTGATTCTGTTCACTCAGGTTGTTTGTCCAGGAGCTAGTCAGTGCCTTTCCTCCCAGGCCAGTTCATGAACTGAATGAGAATTCATTAGGCTGCGCAAGAGCCAAAGTGGGTTCATGTAATTTCTGTGGGTAAGATGTGACCTCTGGGAATAATGGATTACGGCTTCTGTTTTCGAAGAAGTCCAGAGGAAGCAGGGTTTGGCTGGGAATTGGGCAGCAGAGAAGGAATTTGGCATGGCACTCGTGTCTGTCAGGGTGTCTGGTTTTTATCAAGGTTTTTGTGCTGAAATCAAGGGCACGCATTACTCCGGTCAAAAGACAAGGGAAAGCCAAGATCTGGTTTTGGTGCCACCCAGCTGGGAGCATTATAAGGTTAGCAATGAGGCTTCTTTGCTTGCCAAGGGAAAAGTGCAGTGGAACAAGGGTGGACTTGCTGAAATAGTGGTGGATAACGATATACTTATGATATATGCAATAACTCATTTTCATAATTCCGAACAGTCACAAATTGCAATAGGTACCAACCAACTAAATACTGCCAAAAACAAGTTGCTAGTTGTGTGCCAATCACTTTTTTTTTTTAAACACCAACCAGCCAAGGCATCCAAAAATCTGCTGCACATGAGAAGAGTTGAATGCCTGTTGCTGATGAAATCCAAAGCTGCTGAAACTCTCTGTGCTTGTTATTGTGAAACTGTTTCCATGCTGCTGATGTGAACTGCAGTGCAAGTGCAGGCTGATGTAGAATTCTCAGTGTCCTCTTTGTTTTACAGGGCTCATCTGGTCCCAGTGTTTTCCTTTGGTGAAAATGAACTATTCAAGCAAGTTGCAAACCCCAAAGGTTCATGGCTTAGGAATGTACAGGAGAAGTTGCAAAAGATAATGGGCTTTGCTTTACCACTATTTCATGCTAGAGGAGTATTCCAATACAGTTTTGGCTTAATACCTTATAGGCAACCTATTCATACTGTTGGTAAGTTCCCTGCACCTTTTCTAATGTGTTTGCAAGTGTTCAAAAAATCATCAGTGTGCTGCTAATATCTGTAAATTTATAAATCTGTTCTAACAGAATTAATTACTGTGCATCTAAAACAGGTATGTGAGGTTTACTGTCCTTCCCAATTAAAGGGGGCAGTTCTTTTCTCCCTTTCCCCTTTCTGTCCCAGGCCAAATCTTACTCTTTGCTCTCAGTTATCCATAGGCTCCTATCCTTGGCAATGCATAGAGAAATCCAAGAGTTGTCCAGTTTTTACAAGAGGGCTGCCACAGCTCTGCAGCTGTTGCTGTGGGTTCTGGATGCTTCTGATGTTTTGTGTGAAGGCCAGAACCTTAATTTCTTAGCTCTGCAGAGAAGTAACAGTTGGATGTTTCAGCTGATGTAGAGCCAGCCCAGCAGAGCTCTGGAGCAGGGCTGCTGGAAGGAGCTTGTGTGGTCCTGAGCTGGTGTTCATCAGGCCAGAGGGAGAAGAGATGCAGGAGGAAAGGGAGAGGACACGTTGTGGTGCCACAGCCCTTGGGCAGGCTGCCACTTAGATGGCTTTGCAGGTCTTTAGGGTGTTTCCTTCCCTCTTGGCTTTTTCCCTTGGAAAGATCCTGTCATGTTTAATTGTGAGTGTGCATGTCATATCAACAGGCAGTTTGGGAGAGTGTTTTTCCCCAAAAGCTTTCATTACTGCTCATCTACTCTCACTGGAGTGTGGAACTGAACACATTTTTCATGGTTTTACTAGTGCTATTGACAACCACACCTTTACAAAATAGGTGATGCTGGGTCTCATGCAAAGGTAATAGTTGTCTCTCTGTAAATTTTTTGATAAATCATTTTTAGCCAGATTCTGACCTGAGTGAACTAAAGAAAATTGAGCTTTTCTGGTGTTCCACAAGGGACTTCGAAGGTGGCCCTCCCTTTTTATGGGGTTGATTTGATTATAGTATTAAAAAAATAAAAATGTTTAAGACAAAAACATAGCTCTTTTTATGTTAAATTTCAAGCAGATCTGTGTTTTATCCCTTCATGCAGTTGAATATTTTGAAAATATTTAATTTTAATGCCTGCATTGTACACAGGCAGGCTAAAAATGCCACTTATTTTAAAGCCAAAAAGTTATCAAAGCTTTGGAATGAGATGTATTGGATGAGATCTATAATCTGCATTTTTTTGCCTTTTGGGCTCATGACACCAGGGCTGTTCTGAAGCTTAAAATGTCTTATTTTATGAGGCATTTCTTCATCATGACAAAAGCACAGGAGTGCTACAAATCAGCAAGACCAGATTCTTGCAACAGAACTTGTAAGATTTCAAGAGGTCCTTTGCCTTTTTTGTCTCTTTCCCCATGTTTGAGAGCTATCACAATGTCCCTGTGTCCTTGGAAGTGTGTGGGGTGTTCTTGGTGTGCCTCAACATGGCCTTGAAAGCATGGCTCAGCTCCTGAGAGCTGCAGTGAGCTCACCTGAGGTGATGAGCTGTGCTTCCAAGGTGGCCAAGTATGGGTGATTCCAGTCCTGGTTCAGAAGCCATGGATCCAAGAGCCATTCAGCTAAGCCAAGATCTGTGAAGTTTGAGTGTTTTGGGTTTGATGAGTACTTTTGTTTTTCTTCTACTTTTTAAAAATTTTTATTACTGCTTTACAGAAATAGAAGCAACTCTAAAATATCAAATTAAGCAAGTTCCTTAAAGCTGCACATAATATTAGAAAGATGAGTGTAGCTTTCAATCCCACAAGAAATCTTCACTCTTAGGAGAAGAGACTGTTGCAGAAGGGCTTGGGGGCTGTTTGCTGCTTCCAGTCCTGCCTCTGGAAATCCTGTATTGTATGTGTATTGATTTCACGCCCCTCTAAGGTATTGCTCAATCCAGGCATGGGTTCCCACCCCAGCTGTGTAAAGTCTGAGTTTCAGCACCACACAGACCTGAGAGCTGATGGCAGCTGGAGCTGCAGCAGGAAAATGCAGGCTCAGCTCTTTGTGGCTCTGGCTAGGCTTCCCTTTAGTCATCACCATCCAATCTGAAGTGGCAACATTTCTTAACAGGAATTTTCAGGTGCATTGGAAAAGTCCTGAGGGTGCTTTTAGTTCTCTGTTTTTCTAGGCTTCCTCTATAATCCCAGCTGGGTCTGTTAAGGTGTTGGTGCTTCCAATGCAAGAATAGCTGTCAAAATCCGGTGACTGAACAACACAGGAGAGACTGAGATCATGGGAAGCTTCTCTTAGCAATCCACTTTTTAGCCATAGCCTTTTGTGGAAGAGAAGGCTGCCCTCTGGATTTCCATGGAGCAGGTAGCAGGCTTTGCACAATGCCTGGAGAACATTTTGGTTCCAGTGACATTTGTGGGCAATGGATGGTTCAGAGACACCTCACAGGGTTTTGGGGATTTACATGCTACCCCTCCCTAGGCTGAGGTCACATTTTTAGTGCAGTGAGATCCATTTTGAATAAATTGGAAGATAAATATTTCCTTCAGTCCTGTTCATGTGACAGTGTGGTTGAGGGCACCACTGTACTTTTAAGCACACCTCACACTGAGTGGTTTTACAATTCAGATCAGAAGACTGAGAAAGTACATTTTTTAAAATACTGTGTTGAACTTGTAGACAGCACATAACCCATAGGATTGTATCTTGAAGTGTCAACTGCTCCTTCAAGTTAGAGCTTATCACTCTTCTCATTTGCTCTTCTGCTGCCAAACTGAAATGTTGCGGGGCAGGGGTGTTAATTCATTCTACCTGAACTGGAGCAAAAGGCAGTGAAAAACCAGAGCCAAGACTCAGGCTTGTGAAAGGCAGGATCAGGCCCCAGGGTAAGAAAATTGTGCTGTGATTCTGCAGTCTGAATGGGAGCTGTGGTGGAGCTCTTAGAGAAGGGACAGCAATTCCTTGAGATGTCAATGAAGCTAATGCTGTTGTGTTTGATTTACAGTGGGGAGCCCCATCCCTGTTAAACAGAACTTGAACCCCACCACTGAAGAGATTGATCAGCTACATGCATTGTATCTACAGAAACTAAAGAAATTATTTGAAGAACACAAAAGCAATTACGGCATTCCAGCACATAAATCTCTCATCTTCGAGTAGCAAATTACAATTTGTAATTCCAAATCTCATGCAAAGAAACAGTGTCTGCTCAAAGATGTCTTTCTTGCAATCCATATTTTGCAATCTGTAATTATCCTTATGTAAGGAATACTTTCAAGAAGGGACTATTAGATGATTTATTGATTTTTATCTTATTTTTGGGTGGTGGGGGGAGGGATCATTGGGATGTAATTCTTGAAGCCAGTGCTGTTTTGAGTTGTCCTTTTAGGTTCATGTGTGCCAGAAATGTGAGTGAGAGACTTCACACAGATGTCCTTACCACAGCTTGAGCACAGGAAATTGCCCCAGCAGGAGATCAGTAGCAGAAGCATAAATCCAAGAAGTCTTTGATTAGAGGTTGAGAGATTTACCAGCATTTATCAAACATGACATCAGGTTCTTCTCTGAATATCAGAAACCCCTGCTGCTCTTCCACAGGAATGAAGGTGTATGTTTTCAGCAGATGGCTACTGTAAACCACTTACATGAGAATTCAAGAATAAATAGAAGCCTTCTAGCCCTGAATTGGATATTGGCAAAAATGGTTTGTCTGAGTCATGGAGCAGAGCAAACCTGTTTGGAGAACAGAGTGTTGAGATTTTTGTGTGCATGTGTGTGCTGAGTGGTGGGAAGCACTGAATGATGTGACTTTTCTGGACAATCTGTGCTTTGGATCATAAGTTTGGAAGATGAAGCAGCTTTGGTAGCTTCAGCCTCAGAAGGGATGGCAGGCACAGGACAGGAGGGAATCATGTGAACTCTTCATCCTGTGCAAATTAAAAATAATCCTATGTCAAGCACTTGCACAGAAGGAAGTGGAGCCCAGTTTGTTCAGTCAATTCTGAAATTTCACCAAGGACAGTGTACTTGATAATGCCTTTTTTTTGCCCACTGACAGATGTGGGGATGTGTTAAGCTGGTGCTGCAGGGGGACACAGCTGCAGTGGCAAGTGTGAGCATAGCTTGGGTGCAGCAGGTTAAGAGGATGCATTGTATATAAAACAGGTACCTGAATTTGAGAAAAGGTTTATCCTAAATGTGGAAATAAAAGAAAAAAATCTTAGCCAAACTCTTTTCAGTGAAAATGGCTAGGTCTTGGAGATTATTGTGTATGGAAAGCACTGTAATATATTACTGAATTTTTATGAGATAAATTCTTGTATTTGTACATACTTTCTAACTGCCTGTAGACTTTGCAGTCTGATGTTAGTGAAGAGTTTGCTCTGCTTTTAGCAGTTTTGGTGCCTGAATATTACATCAGTGAGGTGCTCTGACAGGTCATGCATGGGCTTGTCAGGCAGCCTGGGCATCTTCAGCTGGCTCCAGGAATAGCAGTACTGGACACATTGTGTATTCCATGGGCTGGAGGCTCTTAGAAGAAACACAGCTGGGGCTATGAGAACAAGGTAGAACTCTGAAAAGAAAGAAAGTATTTTAGCAAGATGAAGGTGTTAAAAGAAAAGAGTGGAAATGACTTCCATGGAGTGAACTCCGGCTGAACCAACGCCCCAAAGCCAAACAAGTATTTGCCAGACAGGGCAGATGTGTGATGTACTTGCTGCTCCAAAAAACCCTCCAGCAACAAGCTGGTTTCCTTAAAAGGGCTCTTCCTTCTAGTGCCTATTTGTCATCCGGATGTAAACAACGCTGAGTCCTGCTCTCATTTTCTCTGCAATGACACAAACATTCTGGGAACCAGGGCTGGAATTTGCAGTGCCTGAAGGAGCCCCTCTTCCCTGACAGACTGCTGTCAATGTCCCACAGTTCACCTCTACCTGAGCTTTCTTGGTGCCATTTGTGCTTGCCCTCCCTTCCCACGCCTTTGCTGATCACTGATGATCACTGTGGTGCAGGCATCTTGCTTCCTCACTTTCTGCCCACCCTTCCCTGGGTTGAGATCTCTGGTCTCTATGCATGGAAAATACTGAGTGGTGTCTTATCATTCAGCAAAAATGGGGTTTAGGAGCAGGTTTGAGAAGAGGAAGCACTGTGGCTGTGCATGTTTGACACCAGCTTAAGGTCAGGATGTGCCAGCTCTGGAAGGGCATGTTTCTAGGGAGGGCAGACATGGCAGGTTTGTTACCTGGGAAGAGGTCTCTGTCCTGAGGATTGTACAAAGTGATGATCCCTGACAAGTTGCTCTGTCTTAGCCAGCTGTGTGAAATTTCCTTTGGATTTGAATCTATTGCCTGCCTGGATGAGTAGTAAGGATTATTCATGAAAGAAGAATTTGGAGTCTGTCAGACTGTGCTCTTCTAGATCATCTGCTCTAATGAGATATTTCCTCTCATTCTCAGTCAGTTATTTTTCCATTACCTTAATGATACAGAAGATCGGGCTGTAAATTTAAGAACATTAGCTTTGGGTTGAGGATGGAAAGTAACAATTGTTTTTTTGTTGATTAAATTAATCAAAACTTCTAGGGAATATGTGGATACTGATTTTGGAACAATATCAGTTCAAAAGGGTATCCTATAAACAGGCTTTTTTTCTCTGAATGCCATGAGGAAATTATCCGTGGGCTCTCTGTACCATCCATAACTGGCTCAGGTAGAACAAGTAGGGATTGTGTTGCTATGACTACTGATATTGTCATTGCTTTGTAACAGAGGAGATGGTAAAAAGCCCACAAGCAAAAACCCAACAAAAAATAACAAACCAACAAAATCTCCAAACAACTCAAATATTTATTGTTGCTCAGTTACCACTGCATATTGCTTATGATGGTCCTTCCAAACTACCTTTTATTAACCAATTCTCTAGTGTCCCCAGGACTGTTTTAAAATAGAACTTCTGTCTAAACGTGATAGTCATGGTGTCATCTGAAATATTTGCCTCTGTGTTAGTGTGTGAATCTGTAAAGCAGCCCTGCAACTCTGATCCTAAAGGCCAGAGCCCTGGCAGCCACAGACCCATTTTGGCTACCACAGGCACCAATGCCAGCACTGCTGCAGGCAGAGGAAGTGCCCATGTTTGCTGGAGCAAGAGTCTCCAGCTGCAGTTCATGCTGAGCAAGGGCAAGGAGCAAGGTAGGAATGGTGACAGACCCTGCCCCAGCTGCAACTGGAAGAGCCGGGCAGCACTCAGATTCCTGGTGGGATGCCACACTGCCTGGGGCCTGCTTCCCGGGGTGTTTCTCTTTGTGCCTTTTAATGCCACAGGTAATCCCAGGGAAGCCAGCCATCCATCAATAGGAGAAGCTCTGCCTCTGAACCGTGCAAACACTGCCTGCCTGCCATGCTCAGGATGAAGTTCCTGCCTGTCCCCTCGTGTGTGAACACCTCTGTGCCAAATTCTGTTGACAGAAAGTCAATCCTTGAGTATTTTTACTTTGTGAACTACACAGCGTAATTTACACTTTGTAACTTTTTTAGTACCTGTAAAATATGAATGTCAGTTGTTTCAATGATAGCTGTGGCAAGGAAGTGTGAGATAATAAAGGTTTGTACCAAAGTGGGCTTGTGCTGACTGGAATTCAGGGACTGGAATTCACTGCTGCTGGCTGAACTCGAAGGGTCACGTTAGCCTGGCTGTCGGGCTGTGCTCATATCACACTGAGCAATCTGGGTGGATTGCTTGCTGCAGTCTCCTGAGGAGAACCTGAAGCCAGGTTCCTGGTGGGGTTCCAGAGGGTCTGAGGAAGAAGTGGCCCACAACAGGGGAGGGCTGGCTCCATCAGCCCTCAATCAGTGCCAAGGGGACACAGCAGGGATGCTGGAGCATGGGAGGGTGGGCAATCTTCTGAGGAACTGGTGAAATAACAGCTTTTGGAGTTTAATTCAACTTCAGTTTGAAGAAAGGTTTGTATTTTAAGTGAAAGTTGCATGGAGTCCAAATCTTAGTAACAGTACCCTAGAACAAAGGTTCTGCTTCACACTAGGAACTGGGGAGCTAAACACCTGCTTGGAGTAAAAAAATGGTATACATTTGTCTGTTGGGAAGAGGAAAACCACCCACCTGACAACAGTGATGTATTTAATGGGATTTGGTTGCTTGTTTTTTTTAAAGTACAGCAGCTTAATGCAGCACTAACAGCTCTAGTGACAGCTATCAATTCCAAAGGCTGGCAAAGGCTAATTGTATTTTGTTACTAGCTAAATACATTTTAATAGGGGATGATGCCACCTTGCATCTCAGAAGAGTATAAAGAGCAAAAATGGGTTAAAAGTGGCCTTGGATTGTTTTGAAGTAGCCCCATTATGTGTAAATGTGCACATGTGTAAATTGGAGGCGTGTCATGGTTCATTGATGGATCAACATCACATCCTGGTTTTGCTGAAATACAAAAAAAAGAAGCAAGTTATACCTGTAAAGCAAGAAATGCAGAAAAACAAGGAATGGAGAGGAACTGGACATTCATGCTTCCCAAGGTGCTGCAGCAACAGCCATCAGCATTGCTTGTGATAGGGAAGTGATGTTACCTCCTCAGCCAGGTGGTGGGTTCTGAAGGCAGCGGGGTGGCCTGAGGGATGTAGATGGTGTTTCAGCTGAGGTTTCTTAAGGCTGGTATCAATTCATGTCAGCTGAACTGCTCGAGCAGTGCCTACAGTGCAGATCCCAGAGTTCCCTTGTATTTTCCCAGTTTAATAGACAGAACAGAGCTGCAAAAAAGGATGAGGAGAGGAAAAAAAGCGGGAAATAGATTTTCTTAATGTAGTCATATACTGAGAAATATATCCATTTTAAAAAGTACCTAAGAACCATAGGTGAGGAACCATACCCTTTATGGTTGCTTTTGATACCCTAACATTAAGCTTCACAAATAGCACAATCTTGGGAAAAGCCTTTTCCAGTGCAAAAGAGACTCCCTTAAAGCATTCTGGGATCAAGAAATACTAATTTGGTGGACATCTAGCCTGGATCTATCTTGGACAGTAGTCACAACTAAAACTGTTGGCCAGCTCCCACCTGTTTGTCCAATGTATTTTCAGTTAAATTTCCCACTGGCACAAACGGAGCCCCATTGCTTTTGGAGTGGCTATGATGAAATTTAATGAGCAGTCCAAGAGCCTGTCACACTGGCTGTGAGCTTTCCTTGGCTAACATGAATCAACAGTGGGCTCACCTTTCCCTTCTGCAGTCAGCAAGCAGTATTTAATCCTAGGGAATAGGTGTGCTACCTGGAAATCTGGCATTCTCCCTGTTTACAGAACAGAGACTGTCCTCTAGAGAGGTGGATTATAGTGTTTTCCAAGGGAAATAGTTTAGGACCAAGTCTTACACATAATAATATGGAGTAGTAGTAATAAGTGTGTGCTTGTAAATGCACTGAGGTCCACGTTAGAAGCCAGGTGATTGGTTTAGTGCTAAAATTTGTGCTATTTCTCATTTCAGCGGTGCTTCTGGTGAGTGACACAGCACTGACTTTTAAAGATTCAAAAAGTAGGGAACGCTGGGCTGTGCGGGGTGCACGGGGGCAGCTGCGCGGGGCGGAGATGCGCCGGTCAGGACAGAGCTGCGCGGTCAGGATAGAGCTGCGCGGGGTGCAGGGGCGGAGCTGCGCGGTCAGGACAGAGCTGCGCGGTCAGGATAGAGCTGCGCGGGGTGCACAGAACTGCGCGGGGTGCAGGGGCGGAGCTGCGCGGGGTCCACAGAACTGCGCGGGGTGCACAGAACTGCGCGGGGTGCAGGGGCGGAGCTGCGCGGTCAGGATAGAGCTGCGCGGGGCGCACGGGCGGAGCTGCGCGGCTCGGGCGCGGCCCAGGCGCAGGGAGCTCGGTGGCCGCCAGGTGGCGCCGTCGCGCCGTGGCCCCGTGATGGGAGAGCTGTGGGCGGCCGCAGCCGCGGGGAAGCGGAGCCGGGGCGCTGAGAACGGCCGGTGCTCGGCTCCGGGGGGCGCCGAGAACGGCCGGTGCTCGGCTCCGGGGGACGCTGCGATGCTCCGTCCCTGGGTGTCAGGATTTAGGCACGTGCTAACCCGGAGGGACGAAGTCGTGCCCGACAGTGCGCGGCTTCAGAGGGGTTCCCTGCTTCCCTCCCTCCCCGGGCAGGAAGGGGAGGCAGGAGGGATGAGAGGGGACAGCGGAGGAAATGAACTCGCCCTCCTTCTCCTCCTCCTGCTCCTCCTGCCGGGCGGGGCTGTGGCGCTGGGGCTTGCTCAGGCTCTGCCTCCCGGCTGCCCGTGTTCCGCGCTGGGGAAGGGGCTGCTGCTCGAATGCCTTTATTCGCTGCCGGCTTTCCTTCTGATTCAGTGTCTCACCTGAAAAAAAATTCTCTCTGCATATGACTTTGTAGCCTGATATTTTAATTCCTGAGGCTGGGAGGAGGCAGGAAGGCAGGCACAGAAAAAGTAACAGAGCCATTGCTGCTCTGGAAGCTATTGAAATTCGTAACTGCTTTTTGATCTTCAACAAAAAGGAAAAAAAAAAATCTGTGAAAGAAATGTTTAATCTTTTAATATCTCATCTTTTTTGCTTACAAAATCTAATTTTTCAAAATACAAGTGACTTAGATTTCTAATGTAAACAAAGGATTGATGTGATTTAGACTTGATTATACTTCTTTAAAAATAATGATTAAATTTTACTGCATCTGTAAGTCATGCAGAGTAAAAAGGGCTTTTAAAGGAAGTTTAGTGTCCCATGCCCTGACTCTCAGCCAGTGGCAGACCACCTTATCACATATTCTGTCATTATTACTTCCATCAGCCAAAGTTTTATCAGCCATGAACCAGAAAGAGAAAAATCTGTAATTTGACCATAAAACCTGCTGAGGTGGAAAATATTTGCTTAATTGTCATATAATGTGTGGGTTGAGAAAATGGATGTTGTTCGTGTAGCTGGGTTACCAATGGTGTCATGTGGAATGCTGTACTCCTGGCTGCCTCTTACAAATCAAGACAACCCATATTGTTTCACTCTTTAGAACCGGAAAAGCTGAAATCCTGAAATACAGCATGCCATTAATTGTTGGGATGAGCCATCTGAACACAGTGTATTTGCACTCTTTCGGGGAATAAGCAGGCCCTATGTAAACACACCTTGCTGCCAAAGGGCATTTCACCTGCGTAATGGCTGTAAATTAATCCTGTTAGATTCTCAAGTTGAGAGGAGTGCAAGTTCCCAGGAAGGCCTCCCTCCACCTTTCCATCTTCTCTGGCCTGGAGGGACATAGCCCTTTCAAACTGGATGGTTTTCTGTGACCTCTTGGTGTTCATTTTGAAGGAAACTTGTATTAGGATTTTTTGTTTGATATGTAAGTAGGGTCTAGTGGCTTGAGTTCACGGCTCATGTCTTTATGTAAGGATGTCTTTTGTGCATCTGTCTTCTGGAACTGAAAATTTTTAATCACAAGGTGCAGAAGTGGGGCATGAGGTCAAAGCTGACAATTTCCTCTTGAAATGATGGGGGTGATACCATTTCTAAACTTGCCTGATTTTCATATCCAGCTTTTGTGCCCAACTCCTCCATTCTGACAGCAGCTGGGGAGCAGCACATGAGGTTTCTGTTCCCAGCACTGGGCAGCATCTCCTCAGCATCAGCATCTCCTCTGTTTCCCAGTGGAAGGGCCAGCCCTGTTACATCAACTGCTGTCCCAAGAGTAGCTGACAGCACTAATCTGCATTACTGGGATTAAACAGGCACAGTAATTAACTTGCATAAGCGCTTTAGTAACTTTCAGCCTTTGAATTGCAGCCTGTCCTGTATATGTGGTGTAGGGCCTCTATAGGCTGGGCACAGCATGGGGGAAGTTGGGGAGAAGCAAAGAAAGATGGAATTTCAGCTGGAAACAGGGAGCAGGAGGGAGGAAGCACACAGGGTCACAAGGAAATAGCTGTTGTCATTTTTTCAGGAGTCAAGGTGTGCTGAAAATCATACAGGTGTTGAAAAGGCAGGATGGGCACTGGTATCCACAGCTCTCACTGAACCCACACAACTATGGAAGAAATGTCTCTGTTTCTAGTCCTATGTGGTGTTATTCCTATGTGAGAAGTGAAGCTGTACCTAGGAATTTATTCTTTCAGTTTTATAGTTTTTACTCATCAAGAATCATACCTTTAACTAATTATTACTGCAGTGCTTGGGAGATTCAGTTCAAATGTGCAACCCTAAACTGAACCAAAATGTAGAAACATCCACAATCTCCACTGTCCTTGAGTGCTGGATTCTGGTCAGTGGCCAAATGTCTGTTGACATTAAGGCATCCATCCCAAGAAGCACTACAGAAATAAGCCCAAAGCAATGTGCCTTTTCTCTTCACTCTTAAATATATCTGATGCAGCCAATACAGATCTGCTTTGAATCAGAGAAACAGCAGGGAAGGCTGAAATACACTGGCCTGTAGCAACTTCTCTTTCTTTGAAAACTTATGGTGCCAGGGGAAAGGTCTCAAAGTCAGCAGGAAAACTTGAAATTTCATTTTCCCACTATACAGTGTGTTATGCTAGGTCTTGTGTGGAGCTTGTTTTACTTTTACATGAGACAAAAGTGAGGAGTTACCAGCAGGTCAGCTGAAATTTTTTACACCTTGAGGAAAAAGGGTTGGTCCAGTCTGACTCGAAGACCATGTGGGTTTCTTGTTTGTTTGACTTGCAGAATCAGGGTCCTCCTGCAAACTTCACAGGAATGTGTTCTCAAGACATTTTTGCCTTTCTGGGTGTGTTGTCTTCAGACATTTTAGAGCAAAGCACTGCAGATGCCTTAGGAACTATTGAGAAATGTGCACTGCTGAAGTAAACAGAACCCTTAGGTATGTATGATGGACCTCAGAGCAGTGTCACAAACCCTGTGGGCATGAAGCACATCAGAGAGGCATTCAGTCTTGAAAACCTGTAGTGACCTTGGGAGAAGTTACTGCCAAGGAATAATCAGCTCAAGAGGATTCCCCTTACAGGTGCTGATGGTGCAAGAATTTGCCTGAAGCATGTGAAAGCAAATACAAAAGGGAAAATTGTCTTCAGTCCTTTTAAGCAGCTAACAGTAGGTCTAGCCCAGTAGTCTAGACATGGTCTAGAAGTCAGGACAGTGGGTTGGCAAACAGAGAACAGATTGACAAAGGACTAACCATTTGTAAGAAACAAATCAGAGTTCATTAACTGATTGCCTTGGGATTGGGAATGGACCCTTATCCTCTGTGCCTGGGTTGAATTCAATGGCACAGCATGATTACTGCTTCCCAGGTATCCACTGCTGCCAAGGGCTGGAAGGATCCCAAACCCTGCTGGCACTCACTGGCAGGAAGGGCTGTGTCACAGCTGCATCCCCCATGGCACCTGGAACCAGTCTGTACAAACACTGGTGTAAAAACTAGAAGAGAAGAAGGTATTTTGGTAGCTGAATTTGCTTATGTCTCAAAATCCAGTGCTGAAACCCTGACCCTAACTGCAGGGTGAGCAGCCCTACCTGGAGTATCTTGAGAAGCTCATTCAGTCTGAGCATGCTGTCAGTGCAGGTAAAACTAGTTAGTGATACTGTCATCAACTTGGATCTTCTTTTCTGAGTGCTGAAATTTACTTTCATAGAAGGGAGAGCTCTTAGATTCCTTTTTAGACAATAATTTTTGTTTTAAAGTCTGGTATAAACTCCATATATGCTCTATTCTACAAGAGATGGAAAAATTAACTGGATACATTATTTACATTAGTAAAATAAAATAGTACAAGAAAATGATCCCCACTTAAAAGTACAAAACCAAAAGTATGAAAGTAAAAACATGAAATGACTTTGAAGTTCAACTAATTGTTTTATAACTGGAACACTAAACTCCATGTCTTGTTTCTACAAGAATCTCTTCACCTGATTTTGTTTGATGATAGCCTGGCACTCTGAACCTTTGGGAAAAAACCTAACTGGTTTGGATACCTGCTTGGAAATTACCAATTCTAAAACTTTATTACACTATCTGTCTTAAGTCCTTCATGGTGGCAGCTGAATAATAATGATGACCTGCTTGATATTTGTATGGCATTATTACAGATTTTGCTATCATATGTGATGTATCCTTTTCAGTTTTGGAAGGATATTTTAACATTGCTCAACTGTATCACTGTTTGCTGGCTAGGATTTCACAGTGCAGGATTGTAAGAGCTAGAAAATATAGAGAAGAGCATGAAATTGATCCTTTCCCTGTGAAATTGCTAATCACATGCCATTACAGTTTTTACACCGTTCATCAAAACCATCTGATATTACTTCAAATGAAGATTCATATTGCAGGACCCCTGCGACCCTTTCTGATATAAATAAACTTCTTTGCTTAAGGCAGAGTGGTATTTGTGGAAGGATGTCCTTTTAGCTGTGTGCTGAGATTTAAGGTGCTCCTCAAAGGCCATCCTGGGTACGATGTTTTCTGCTTCATTCACAATTCCTGTTCAGCCTGCTGCCACTCCTGACCCATCTACGCAACGGGAGGGCTGCTCTGCCCTGTGGTGGTTCAGAGTCAGGTACAGCCTGCCCAGCTTGGTCTGTCTTACAAAGGCCTCTGGATTGTCCTTGCCACAGTGGTGTCCCACTGGAGTCACCTGCTGCTCCTAGTCAAAGGTGGAGTGGGAGTGGGGCTGAGCCAGGCACTGACATCAATGGGAAGTGGTCTCAGTGGGCTCTGGAGGCTGATTGGCTTTACTTAATCTGGAGAAGGCAAAACCAGCTGTCATTGGGCAGTGCAGAGGGACAGCTGTGCTGTTAATCACTCACATTAAAAAAGATATGAAAATTAATTGGAGCATAGTGTACAACTGGCCCCAGTTGTGGTTCCTGGGCTCCACTGTGGCCACCTGCTGGCTTGTCCCCTCTCCAGCCCTGGCTGCAAAGGAGGATTTGATTCCTTCTCTGTTTTAAGCCATACCCTTGATTGCACATGAGAACTGCACTCTTGGCCACTGTCCAGAGTTGTAACCTCGTTGCCAGAATTTATTAAAAAAGCCCCAGCCGGCCCTTTGTATCACTTAATCTTTTCTCTGATCATGAACAGTACAGAGGTGCCTTTGTAATGTACCAGCACTGTTTGATGTAATGCCAGTGCTGCTGTGGGCTTTCATTATTACTTGGGATAACTTTCAATTAAATTTTCAACAGAAAAAAAAAATAGCTTCCTATTATGTGTTCACTGGCAATATATTTGAATTTATCAGGTATTGAAATAAACAGTATAGTTTAAAAAACAGTCTGAGCTTAGGTAAAACATGATTTCTCTACAGCAGTCAGCTACATCTCCTATTTCAATCATTTATGAACATTTGAAATACAAAGAATTAGAACATAATTCCCAGGTCCAGTTAGTGTTTGAAAAGGGATGTATAGCCACCCTAATTTTGGATTAGGGGATTGCAGCAAATGAGCTACAATGGATGGGAGATACAAAAAGTTAATTAATGAGTAAATAAGTAGTCCTACATGCATGTGTGTGCATATATGTAATAAAATGGCAGAACCTTCTGTAGCTGATTACCACATCTAATAGCTCTTAGAAATTTTGAATGATACTTTTAATATCTTGGGTTCTCTTAATTCTCTCATGAAGCACTTAAGTCTAATTTACTGGAGTATAAAGCAATCTGAGGGCTGTGATTGCTCTACAATAGCTCAGACCAAATTAATACTGAAGGCAAGGTTTTTCTTTTAAAGTGTGCATTAGTTCCATCAGCACTCTCATCATCAGTCCCAGGCTTGTTCCATTTTTTCATATGAAGTGCATATCTGGATTCTCAAAACTAGTGCACTTAGTACAGCAATACTGATGACATTAAATGGAGCATTTAAAAATGTATATATACACAAAATTCACCTGGATTTCTTTTCTGCTCAGATACCTCAAATACTTCCTGATTTATTAGTAATTTCAAACAAATCTTTGCAACAGAAGAAATGGGCACGAAGAACTGGAAAAGGGATCTGACAGAGGTTTTCTGATTTTAAGTTTGAAGAATACATACCTGGAGTCTGACTTCACAGCTGAAACCCATGTGTAGTTAGGTGACCCGATGCCATGATTTCAGCTGCTTTCAAATGATTCCCCTCCACTAAAAGCAAGTGAATGAGGACTGAACAAATGAATTCAGTGTGACTGATTTGTGGCTTTAATTACATGTGGTGTAAGGTAATGACAGTCTTGGGCTGTGACAGCAGGGTGCTGGTATTCTCACTGCTCACCTGCTGCTCATGCCTCTCCCCCAGGGAGGAAACTCCATTTTGTTTATTCCCTGGGCTGAATCATTCCAGAAATCTGGCTGGGAAGGCAGCCATAGCCAGAGGAGCTGAGAGGGCTGAGCAGAGCTGAGGGCACAGCAGCTGAGCGGGTTCTCTCGGGAGCCCCGCACGCGGGAGGAGAACTTGGCGGAGCTGAGCCTCAGATGTGGGCCAGGAATGCTGCAAGGAAGCTGAGGAGCAATGTCATGGATTTCAGCAGGACACGAGAGCGACCCCTGGATCTGCACCCACCTCAGCTCCAAAGGTATTTGGATATAGAGTGAAGTCTTCATCCAACAGATGTTAGCAGAGATGTTCTGACTTGTGGGGACAGGGGGTTTACTCATGCTGGTTTGAATGCAGCAGTGGCAAAAGCAGTGCCTAGCTTCACTCTGGAGCTGGCCATCACTGCCCAGGTGTACCTCTAATGTCTGTCAGCACCTGGCTGGTGCTTAGCCCTACAGCCCTGAAAGAGGTTTCCTGAGCTAGGTCTGGAAACCTATAAAGGTGTTGGGATTTGGTTGTTAGTAAATACAGTATGTCTTTCTATTTTGGTATGTAAATCTTTTTATTTAATGGGAAATAATATTGCACATGGACCTAACAATAAATTAAAGAAACCCAACCTCATAAAACAGTTTCACAGGAAAAAACTCCATAGATGTGTTAAGAGCATTTTTGTTTTGTTTTCCTTATTGCAAGCCCCTTCATGTTTCTAAAACCTTGTCTGCAATGGGCTTTTAGTCTCTGCTTGCATTATAGCAGTGATACAGACTGCTGGTGCAGATGTGCTGTCACCAAGTACACAAGGGCTGGAGCAGCAAATACCCACTGCAAAGGCAAAGTATGGAGGGAAGAAGGGAAAGGAGTGTGCATGGGGCAGGCTGTGAAGTGTAGAGTCCAGTGGCAGTTTCTGGTGGTGTATTGGTTTAATTTTGCTCAGGAGATGAGTAAGAGAGAAGGCAAACAGCCACCACCAGAAAGCGTGGTGGTGCCAGGCAGGTGGTACAGGGAATGGTGCAGAGTCACCTGCCCTCCCACAGGCAGGATGTCAGGCACTGGCATGCAGGGAAGTGTCTGAAATGAGGCTGCTGTGCCTCTGCTGAAGCAAACAGGCACACAGGGCATGTCAGCCTCCCAGGTATTTACCCACATACCTCTGGCCAGGCTGTGAATTCTTCAGCTCAGCAGCAGCCAACACCCACCGAAGGCAAGAGCAGTCTGGCTCAAGTGAGAGGGATGTGATTTTGCCTTTCAGTTACCAAGTATTGCATCTAATTGAACCTGCAGGGGAGAAAGGCTGATCTTAAGCTGATAATTCCTTGTTTAGATGTGACTTAAAATAACTGGCTTTGGGGAGCAGCAGTGCCTCCATGATCCCAGTGAGAACTGTCATCGTGCCAGCACTGGCTGCAGGTCCCAGAATTACCACTGCCAATGACATCAAAGGCCCACTGGCCTGTGTTCCTCATCACCCACTGAAGGACTGACTGAACATCAAGAGCAAGAGCTGCTCAGGGCCACCAAGCCCTGAAGAAGCTGGCTCAGTTTTAACTCCCCTCCTAGTCTCATTTGAGCAGAAGCTGTCAGCCACCTCCTGGCCAGGCTAAGGGGCCTGGAATGCAGCTGATGAGAGATGATCACCAAACCTGTCATGTAGAGAGGCTGTTACCACAAGTAGTGCTGACAAAACAGGATACACATGCATGAACTTCCCATTTTTTATATATATCTGGCTTCCTGTGAATAACTTGTCAGTTCAGGACATCCATAACTAGCTCGTACTGCCACATTTTGAAATTTTAGCTCATGATAGATAAATAAAAGCACGTAGGGGGAGATGTCACTAAAAGCAAGTGATGAATCCTGGCACTGTCAGCATTTTGGATGATGTGAACACATTTCCATGCACTCAAGAGCCAGTGATCTGTATCCTTGTTACTCATCATCACGTATCTAACCATAACTATGTTTTCTGTTACATGGCAGCAGAAGTATGCATGTTGTTTTTCAACTACGAAAATGCCTTTTCCTCGTGACTGGAGTCCCACATGCTAATTTGCCAGCTGCTAGACTTTGATCCTAGTCTAGCACAACTGCTGTGAGATCAAGGGCTGTGTTCCATTTAGCACAACAAGCACTGGGGACGATGGACAGCAGGGTTATGCCAGCTGAGTTGTGTGATGTTGTGAGTTACATGCTGGCAACAGTCTGCTCCAGTCTGTATTATGTTTGCAGCATAATACCAATGAATTTCTAAGATCAAACTGCAAGATGGATTTTTTCTCACTTAAAAAACAACTGCTCCTTTCATGGTGTAATGACTGTGATGTTGGTTGATTGTTACCTTCAGTGCTGGGTACTGAGGAGGGGATGGATGGAGTGATAAAGAAGTATAAAAGGCTTTGTGAATTAGCTTTGCAAGCTGTTAAGTACAGAAATAAAGACGGAACTGTTAAACATCTTTTTTCCAGGAGTTTTGTCCTTTCAGATAGTCACGGGAAATTTAACATTGCTATAAAATTTGATATCCCTTGCACAAGTCAAATAAGGAAGTAGTAAGGAGAGTTGAAAGCATTTTAAAGTAAGTTTCTTAATAAATATGAGTTCTTAATGGTTTGTACCATGTTTTGTTTACCTCAGATAGAACAAAGCAAATAACACCTACTGGCAGGTCTTCTAGCTGTTCTTATCCTGAGGATATCCAGATTTCACACATTGATTCATTATTCCACAATATACTTTCAGCACCAACACTCATTATTCACCACTACCTTTATATCACAGTAATTACAGTGTCAGCTGAGTAGTCTACTTGTCTATTGCAGACTTAATATCTTGAAAAAATTGTGTTCTAATATATTCTAAGAATACTGGACAATAAACTAGCCCTATATTTTGCAGGCATTTCTAACACATCCGCATAATACAACGCTATTGCTTTATTCTTTAAACATAAGAGACAAAATAGAACTTTAAGTGTATAATGACTCAATATTTATCAGGCCTGAGGTTTTACATCCATACATCTTTGCAAATAATTAACAAGACTTTTATTTAG
Source organism: Hypocryptadius cinnamomeus (assembly GCA_013400635.1). Taxonomy (NCBI): domain Eukaryota; kingdom Metazoa; phylum Chordata; class Aves; order Passeriformes; family Zosteropidae; genus Hypocryptadius; species Hypocryptadius cinnamomeus. Next base: position 45,363 of record VYZP01053838.1, read on the forward strand.
GTTTCCAGAAAACATCATTAATTTCTGCTTGTTTACATAAGAAGCAATTATTGCAAACCCTCCCCTGGTGAACAGCAATACCTCACTTCAAGCAAAAGCAATGCTGCTTTTGTGTTAACATCCTATTCTGGAAGAAAAGGGAGCTGACTCAGTGCAGGCAGTCCAGCCCTCAGAGCTGTCTTCCAGGAGAAAAACAGGTTATATGAGATTATGACCTTGGTGAGCTGTGCTAATGACTGTGATTTAGAATTCCAGGCTTTTGTCTCAAGTAGAGAATTAGATGAGACAAAATGCCTTTAAAACAACCCAAATTGCAGTAAGCAAAGTGCAGATACAATTTTAAAAATTTACAGTGAGTAACTGGGTGATCTCCAGCTAAAGTATGCTCAGTTTTCCCCAAGCTGGTGTGTGTGGGAACTTACTGTACCAAACACACAGAATGTGTGTTTGCAGGAGGTCCCCCGAGTACCTGTGCTGTGGGGGTGCTGGCTGACAGCACAGGAGCACGATGCTCACAGCCCACACCCACTACTGAGCATACTGGCCCAGTAACTACACTGGCTGGCAAACACCAGCCCCAAGTGTATTTTGTGAGGGATTTGTAGTGTGTGAGGATAAATTCTGTTCATTGTCTTCCTGCCAAAGGTAACAGCTATTTAGATTGGCGTTAGAACTTCTTGGCGTGGGCTGTCTCCAGAAAGGTACAGCATCAGTATTTAGGAGCAAATGCTGCTTGTGCTCAAGCTGGACCACCATTCAGAATAAAAGACTTTGAATAGTGATGTTCTCCTGTGCATGTAGCAGGGTTTTGGTCTCCTATGTGAAACATTTAGGAGATATCCCTTAAAAAACATTCACAGCACATACAAAGCATTTGTTGTTTCCAATTTTTACACATTTGTATACAGTTTATGTTCATTTCTTTGGAAAGTTCATATCTGTGAAATATCAGAGGAGTGAAGAGGTGCAGAATGCAGTGTCTTGAGGGACACACATAAGTTCCATTATCTGAGAAGTGAACATTTTGCAGTGATGCAGATCATGGTCTGCGTGTTGTTTAGCAAGCGTGGTTGTAGTTTTCCTCTTGCATAAACTGTCTCCCTTAATCTTAATCCTTCAGTCCTTAGACCTTTCCTGTGTCAGGTGAGGGTGAATGCTCCATGTGCTCCCAGCTACCACTGGCCTAGTTTCCCTAAACCCAGACCACCCTATATCTGAACTCAGTGTTGGATCACTTTAATCAGCAAAGAGATCACTGCCTTCACTTACTTGTGCCTTCATAGATTCACTTCAGAAGAATGCCAAGCTGGAGGAGGATTATAAAATCATACTTTCATTACTGCACCTTCAGCTCTGAATTCCTGAATGAGACCTTACTCGTAAATCCTCCTGCCTTTATCCTATGCATATTCTCTTTTTATTTTCTGTGTGTTTTCTGATTGTGAGTTCTCAATTCTAATGCTTTCTAATATGTTTTAATATGTTTTCATGGTACAGAATAGAACGTTAGTGTATGAAAGTATATTAGTATTTAATTTTAGATTTTTTTAAATCAGTGATCTTTTTCGCTAGTATTTCAGTGGGATAGCCTTAAAATATATTGAATTTTGCAAGTACTATTACTGAATTACTGAATTTGGCAATTACTTTATTTAACGTACAATTATTTTCTTATGCATATAAAACCTATCTGCTAGGGAAGCTCTGTTTCATAGTCTGCTGTTTCTGATATCAGATTTTGAATCACTAAGGAATTGCAGTGAAGCAAAGGAGTATGTCCATCAGCCAAAACTTAAATGAGCCTCATTACTGATAGAATGAGTGATTTAGAGAGTGAGGGTTCCCTTAAGCAGTAGGTTGTGTGGACTGTCTGGTACAATCAGTAAGGAACACTGAAAATATCAAATTGAGCAGATCTGACATTCAGCTCAGCATTTCCCAGAAGAACCCATGGACATGTAAGCCCCTAAATAATCCCTGTTTTAACACATATACAAATGTCCTAAGCGAGGCTTTAAGGAAATAATGCACTTTTTTCTCCACTCTGCTTGGCACATGTCTGCTACTCCACTCCTGCACAGCAGCAGTGTCTGCAAAGTGCTCTGCAGGAGAGTGATGGGCAAGTGGCACTAAACAGAACAAGCCCCAAAGCATTGCCTTGCAGGGGCCGAGCAGGAGACAGCCTGGCCCTGATCAGCTCAGCCTGCCAAACCAGACACCCCTGCTACAGCCCTGATTGTTTGAAGAATTCCCTAGTTAAGATTACTGAAACTGGGATGGCTTTGGCTTCCTTTCCATATCTCTGCCAGAAGAAAGATGTTTCCTCCTTTATAAAACACACTGAAAGCCATTCTTTTGGCAATTTTATGGAAGCATTGCTGCAGTGCATTACAAAGGAAATCCAAGTGTGCTCAATGAACTTAAGTTTTGCTGACTAAATTTCAGGTGACTGATTTGTTATCCCAAAGAGAAATCAGATGCAACTATTAGGATGTAAGCAACCCTAAATTCAAAATCAGCTTTGCTTTATGTATGAATCATAATGCTGTTTGAATAGTCATTCCCTGAGTGTAATGACTAACAGCACCTTGGAGTCTGTGAGTCACAAAATATTAACACTTGGTTTTTATACAATAAACCTGGAACTTACTGCAATATCTTTCTTTTTAAAGTGTATATTCTAGTTTTAGCTTTTACACACCAAACTGTGAGGGGCAGTTCCACCATGAATGTGGTTTGCACAGAAGACAGGACAACTGGAGGATGTTCTCCCAGAATGTGTCTTGGGTACATTTGGGCACCCACCTAAGCCATGGCATTTCTCAAGCTGCCAAAGATGTGGTAGTTCACCTCAATTTTCTCAAATAACCCCAAACATCCCACCTGCACAAGAACCCAAATTTCAGCTTCTGTTTTGGAAACCCTTGGCCACATTTGTTTTCTGGTTGGAGCCTTAGACAGTAAAGTGGTTTTATTTTATGAAAACATTGTAACAGTAGTTGACTAAACAAAGCCCACTAAATAAAAGCAAACTATTGGAAGCCTTCGCAGCCTTCACCTGGTAGACCAGGAAAGCACTCTTGGATTGTTTTGGCCACTCACTGTCATGTTACAGAGTTTATAATGTGCTATCTCTATCTGTAACAGTACTTGTTTACCATGTTTATTTATTCAGAATTTCAGAAGAAAGCAGATCTGTCCTGAGAAGGGGCTTTTCTCCACCTGTCTCAAATACCAGGCGCACACAGGGCAATCCAGACAAACCTGCTGAGTCTTACTAGGGTGGTCTAAAAAGCAAAAGGGCTCTGTGCCAGTGCTGCTTGAATGAAGAAACACTCTCAAACCTGTGCTGCACCAAGGTGGGAGGGGTGGGGGTGGGCTGGGCTGCAGCATGTCCAGTGCATCCATGCCCAGGAGCAACACCTGGGCACACAGCAAGTGTGGGGAAACCCAGTCTGGGCAGGTGCTGGGGTACAGTGGGGAAGGCTCAGACATGGACTTAGGCCTGGGCCTGGATGTTTTTATGGTCTACTTGATGATTAAATTGTATTGTGAGTTCCTCAGGATACCACTGTCTTTGGAGCCCACAGGGATGAAAGTTTTTCTGCAGGTTTGAGACACTATTTGATGATTTGATTCCTCTTGGCTGCCTTTGACACTCAGCTCCACTGTAACATTTCACTGGCCTAGAAAATGACAGGCAGCTTTTGAGCAAGAAAGTTTAGGAGCAGAAATAAATTCTATTTTTAATCCTTCTCCTGATTTTCCATGGGTGACACAGTTTCTCATGGCATGGCAGTTCCAGGGTGTGGCAGTGTTGCCGAGTGTGCCTTGCAGCTCGTTTTACAGATTTAACCCATTTACATGCTTTTCCCTAATTAGAAATTTCAGGTTTGTGCGGTTATCCTACTATTAATATCTGAATGACACTCTGATTTATCACAGTGGGTTGGTAACAGAGCTGTAGGACGAGAAAATACAAGCTAGGAATTTAAAGAAGTACTTTAAGCATTAACAAAGCTGAGCCTGTGTCAAGTGGTGATAAATTTTCCACTATACCCTCGATCACCTTGTTATTAATGTCATCAATCTCTCTGTGAAAAGTGGCTCTGGGCATGCCCACATGACCAAGTGTTCTGCTAAATAATTAATCACTGGGGCATGTTGCCAGAGTTTGCTGCTTTCCAATTTAATCTTAGCAACTTACTCATTTGTTTCTTTATTTGGAAACAAAAAGCTTCACAGATAAAAATTAGTCAAATGTACTGATATGTACATGAGGACTATTTAGCATTGAAACCTCATGTTGCTTGGTCTAGAAATGTTTTCCCATCTTTTAAAGCGACACCCCAAAATTAACAGCTGTGAGGATGATCACTTCAGGAACACAAGCTGTTTTTGCTGCCAGAACCTGCATCCCAGCTGGCTCTACCTGCCCCTTCAGTAGTAGCTCACCCCTCTCTATGCTTAAAAGGGCATTCAAAATGCCACACTAACAGGATATCTTTAGATATAAATTATTACAACATCAGTTTGAGTCTTTAATTAAAAATGATCATGGATATGAATCTCTTTGTTGAACAGGTTATTGTTTGTAACTAAAGCAAAATAAGTTCCAAGCAAACTGTTTAAACATGTTATCTTAGTTACAATTAATTTAATTTAGACTAACACTGTATTAAGTTGTAGCATTCAATTATTTAATGAGTCATGAAAGTTGTATAATTTTAGAGTAATTCATTTTTCACAGTTTTGAAGGCATACACTGAAATATGTCCTGTTGAGAGCATGAGCTTTTTCCCACTCAAGCCCTTCTTTAATGGTTTTTGTTATTTCACATAAGAAGTCAGTTTGATTTTACTTTAAACATATGTACTGTCCTATACTCCTAAATTTTGTGTCCCTCCAAGGATTTTTAGTTAAAAGCTCCCATATCTGTTATATCTATGACATTGTTGGATTTTCCCCCTCTAGCTTCTTCCCAAGAATAGGTGGGCAGCAGCCTGTTCATGAAAGATTAATGCCAACCTTCCACACATATTTACCCATTCATAGACTCTCCTCTTTCAGTGTGGCTCATGGTTTTGTTTTTATTAATTCCCCCTGGATATTAGCTAGAATTGGCCAAATATAACATTGGGTTGCTGTTCTCTTTCCTGATGAGTCAGTTAACTTCCAAATCAGTATTTTCATAAGATCTCTCGCAATCTTCCCTGTTATTTACCACTTGCTATTCATTCTCTGTTGTTGAACAAAACATATGGCAATGGTTTTTTTCCCCTTGACTACATGCCTGAAACTCTTTAAAAGGGAACGTGAGAATAGTTAATGAGCTTCTCCTTCTGGAAATCAAAAAGAAGCCAAACAAGAATTTGTGAATACATGAATGTGGTTAGGAACAGCCATGCATGTTTTCCCAGATACTCCTTCCCTGCCTGAATGCTCTAGGGTGATACAATTACTTCTTTCCTGCCGTCAATTGTGCTGTTGTGCCTTTCTAATGAAAATATAAATAAGCTACTATTCAATTTCCTATCATTATGCACAACTTGTGTAGGAAAGGCCACTGTCCCCCACAGTCCCTAGTGCAGTGCCTTGTGCAGGTTAAAATTCCAATTACAAACATATATTATTCCCTCATTTTATTGGTGACTCTTATGTGTACTATCTATCCCCACATTCTTTGGTTTCCCCATGGGATACTCAGCATAGGCTCATGCAAGAAAAGTGCTAAAGTAACACATGACACCAGGATCTTCCAAAGCCCTGCCCTGTAAAATCTACATTTAAGCAAAAGGTGTGGTAATATCTCTGATATCATGAAAAGCTTTACTTCTGCTGTATGTAAACATCAGGAATCTATGAAGAACCTTGTGAAAATACTGCATACATGTAGGAATCTTTAAATCAGCATGCTGTTGTTTGTGTATATATGTATAATTTCTTAAGCCTTAGATGTTTGTAAAGTTGAAGTTGCTTTATCACTGTAGGCTCCAGTTATTGTTTCTCTTCTGATGCTGAGCTGAATTAGGAGCCATCAACTCCTCATTTACCTTGAGAATTGTTAGGGATACAGCCAATAGCTGTGTCTATTTGGAATAAATATAGCCAGTTACACAGTTAGTGTTTGGATTTCAAATGACTGAAAAGTTCAGGCAAACTTAAATTGATGCACCCTGTAATAAAGGTGAGGCTGAAGTTCAAAGTTTACAACAAATCTGTATTTGAAGTTAAAGTTTCTTTGAAATCACCTTCTCATAAAACTTGAAAGTATTCAGATCTAGAGCTTAATAAGGATAATATTTAATTTCAAGTTACAGATTCCAAGCATTTCTCAAAGTGAGGCTTTTGACAAGGTGTTTTATGGCTCAGTTGCTGGTGCTAACCCAGAAATAAATAAGAGCAGAGGGTTCAACATGAGATCTGATGCTGAGATGAGCTCTGTGCTGTCCAGTGCTTTATCTCCCACCTTCCTTTACATCAAATCACTTTTGTAGTTTTATCCTGAACCTTCCTTGCCTTGAAAGAAATGTGAAAGATGGTGTAAGACAAATCTAGGACTCCTCCCTGTGCTAATGTTCCCAACGAATTTATTAAGTTTACTCTGTCTCTACTAACATTAGTAAATCTTTTGGCAGACAATGCCTGAATTCCCTTCTGTTGCACAAATGTCTGCATTTTTCATCTTTGAAAACTGAGTTTCTTCTCCTTCCATGTTTGTTTATCCTTTTTCACTTTTTTTCCAGTGAGTGTGCAACTGTTTTAAGTATGTCTCCACACTCCTACCCGTAATTCAGGTAGCATCCCTTTTGCTCAAGCAGCTCATGAGCTTTATAGCTCAGGTAACTTCTGTGGATAATGTTTCCCTGCTTTTCAGAACAGTCAGCAGCCATCCCCTGTGTTCCAGTTCTAAACACTTGGAAGTGTTTTTTCCAGTAACTGAGGTGACTGACTTAGTTGGTCTTTGGATTACAAGTATATATCCTGTTAATCTGCTTTTAGCAAGAGTGAACACATTCTCTGCCACCCGAGTAACTCTGCAGATGACCGGACTTGCAAACAGTGTTTCTGCCTCTGAAAGGTGGTGTCTGTGAGGGGAAGGAGGAACGGGACCCAGCCATGGGCGGTGGCAGCTGCACAGTTCCTAATGGCTCAAAGTAACTCACTCTGATGGTCTGCAGGAACGGCAGCGTCCCGGCTCATGCCCTCAGCTCTGCAATCCTGCTCTCCCCGTGCCCTCACATCCCTGGGCTGCTGTGCCAGGGGCTTGACCTGCACCAACTGAGCCAAACAAACCTACCCTTGTGACAATGGTGGCTGTCACCACCGCAGAGGCCACCCCGGCCCCCGCAGGAACTAAAGCTTTCCCCTGGGCTTCGAAACCTTCTTCCCATTTGTCGCTTTTATTTCCCTTCTCTTTGGCAGGTGCTCATTTGTTTTGTTTCAGTATTGTATTACACCGGTTAAATGAAAACCTCTAATTCTGAAGGAACATTTGCAGGGCCTGGATGAGTCAATATTGACAAAAGATCCTCAGGAACTGTTAAGGAGGAGCCCAGCCTTGAGCAGCACCGACCAAAACCTTTCCAGGTGACGCCAGCTCTGCCCAGGGGGATGCGCCATGAGCGATCTCTGCCAGCAGACATGCCGGCCAGGAACGCCTGCAGCAGCTGCCGCGGTAAACGCTCCGGTAAACCCTCAGAGCCGGCAAAGCCCGAACGGCGACCTCAGGCCCTGCAGCGGCCCCGGCTCGTACAGCGACCCGCGCCGGGCGGCTCCGGGCACGCTCATGCCGCTGCCGCGGTCACTCGCTCTGACCGGGAGACTTGGCAAAAAGCATTCTTTAACGCGCCCCGGCGGTACCGGGGCGGCGGGAACGCGCGTGGGCCAGCACGGTCAGCGGCGGGCCCGGGGCCACCAGGAGGCTCCGTGAGGGAGGCACCGGCACCGGCCGCTCCCCGCCAAGCGCGGATGCGCCAGGGCCGCGGCGCGGAACGACGCGCTGCTGACGCGGCTCCGCCCCCCGCCAGCGATTGGTCCCCGGCGCCGGCCCCGCCCCCCAGCGCCGGTGACCTGTAGTAACCCCGTTCCGCGGGAGCCCGGCCCCGCGCGCCACCCGGCGCGGGCCAACCAGGAGGCGCCGTGGCGCATACGGAATGAGCGCGCGCGGCG
>VYZP01053838.1:54168-141122 GCA_013400635.1 Hypocryptadius cinnamomeus
TTTTTTTTTTTTATCTTGTTACTGTTTTAAGCATCATGTAAAGAAAAACATAAAATGAAACCACAAGCCTTAATGTGATTTTTGACTGGTTACATTCTGCTCTTGATACAGTCTTTCTCCAGAGTGGATTGCCCTCTCATTGTGCAAAAATTCACTGTGGCTTATGACTTTTATTTCCTGGGGCTAAAAAATCAGAAGCATGAAATAATAGATGTGTTATCAGGTCTTAACTGTATCCTAAGAGGAAAGTAATCATCTGGGTGCATTCATAAGACTATATATTCATTACTATCTGCAGCACTTCTCATACTATTTGTTCTGTGTGCTTTGAAAAGTTAAGGAAAGACATTTTTAAGCTTGGTAAATCTTCCCTGACCTGTAGATTTATGCCTCAGGAACGGCTGAAATTAAGCATTGTGACTTACAGACCTGTTTTTGTTTTTAGTTGTTTAGCATGTTTGTTATTGTTGGTCCCTAGAAACAGGAGGTAGGTTCAGGTTTAACATTTGTTTGTTCAGTGACAAACTTCAGTCAGTCTGAGGGAGCTGCTGCTCTGTGTGGTGAAAAATTTTGTAACTCATAATGGAGTCAGTCTGTGGTATGGATCTGGTCCCTCTTGGCTTACTGACTTAATTCCACAGTAGTCTCTTTGACCTGCAATAAGCTGGCACTTGGTTCTGAATGTTTGTGCTTTCTTCAAATGTCCTATTTCAATCAAGTAAGCATGCAGGTAATAAATTCCAGCCTCACTTTTATTCTTTATATTTCACAGAGGTGGGATGTTTTGAAAAAGCTCTGGCTTACAGCTATGGACAAGGGGTAGACTCTCCATACCTGTGCACCTGAGTGCTGTGAGGCTTTGATACAAGCACTATTAATGGCCTAAAAAGAGGTGTGTGGACTGTGATGTGTAGAATCTGGTTCCACTTTTCAGAAGTGTTTCTGGGTGGTTCCCATCTTCCCTGCTCCATCTCTTTTGCTTGGAGAATCCTGAGTGTGTAAGAACACTGAGTAGGGCCTGTTGAGCTGACTATGAGTAATTTGTCACTTAGGACACTTCCAAAACCATAATGCCTGTAAGAAATAACTTCTCAAAATACAAGATGTGGTTTAGCCAGAAACCTCAGAAAATCAGAATGGTGTTTACTGGAAAACTGTTAATCTCTGAAGAACTAGGGGAGTTGTCTTCATGTTTGACTTAAAGTGTGGTGTGCTTTTGCTGAACTGGTGAGCATTTAAGCTGCTGTTTTCCCCAGCTCCCATTCAGTGCTGATTGTAGGGCTTTTATTCTTCCTTTCTGTAGACCAGTGAATGGTTTGAGCCATTGAGTCATACTAAAGACCCAATTTTTTTGAATGACTTGTCAAGACTTCTGGAACAAACATAGCACATGGCTCAGGACAAAATTCAAAAGAACTATGGATAAAGTGTTCTTGTTAAAGGAGATCCAGCTATGGATTGAATTTCCAGAAAGTAGCAGGAAGAACTGAGTCCTGAATTGTTTAGCAGTCTGCATTTTCTTTTAAAATACTTGTTCCAGTGGGAGAGTAACTAAACCTGTCCTGACAGCCAACTGCTACTTACTGCCATGGTGGCAAATAAAAAAAAAATGCAGTCTGATGCTGCAGTGTTATTGGACCTTAAAAACTAAGCTCAGGTGGCCTGAATTCCACTGAACCCCCTTTTCCCAGTCAATGGAGAATTCTAGGTGGTTCTGAAAAGCAATTCAGAGAATTTACATAAGACACTGAGTGGGGAGCTGCCTGAAAGCCAGCTAATAAGAAATAGGAGGCAGAAGGATTTATGTGGAATTTAGGCCATCTGAATATGGCCCTAAGAGGCGACTTAGTAGTACTAAGTAAGGTGTATTAACACTAAGAAGACTTGGCTTCAATTTCGATCCGTTTCATCTGCTGCCGATTACTAAGCAAATTTACCATTTAAGCAGCTCCTTAAGGGTGGGTGGGGGCTTCCTGGCTCTCTCCCTGTCAGGAGTGACCCCTGCACCAGCACAGCCTGTTCTGGGCCAGCCCAGCTAAGAAGGCTCTGGGGATCATGGTGGCCAGGGAGCTGAACACGGGGCAGCCTGAGGAGCACAGGCAGTAGGTCAGGTGAGACAATTATCCCGTTCCATTTGGCACTTGTTAGACCATGTCCAGAATGTAGCATCCAGTTGTGCTCCCCTCCCTGGGACGAGGGAAATGTTGGTAAACTGGAGTGGGTTCAGTGGGCAGCTGCCAAGATTGGCTGGAGTTGGGAGCTTTTCATTTGTGACGAGAGGTAGAGGAACTGTGCCTGTTGTTGAGCCTGGAGAAGAGAAGGCTTGAGGAGGCCTTTCCAGCACCTGTGTGGAGGTTTTCAAGAGTGAAGCCAAGTTCTTCACAGTGGTGCGTGGTGGGAAGAAACGAGACAGCAGGTGTGAATTGCAGTCACAGAGGTCTGTGGCCATAAGGCATTTTTCACCCTGAGGTGTGTCCAGTGGTGAGACTTGGTAGCCCAGAGAGCCCGTGCAGACTCCTCCTGTGGAGGTTTTCAAAATCCAGCTGGATAAAGCCCTGAGAAAGGAGGTGTGATTTCACAGCTGACTCTGCTTTGAGCTTGAGGTTGTACCAGAGTCCCCCTGATGTCCTTTTCCACCTGAATTATCCCATGGCTCTATGTAGTTTCTGCCGACAGAGCAGTTGCAGTAGAAGGTTGTGAGCCAGCTTGTTTAGGGCTGCATGTGGGCTGGCAGTGCAGGTTTACATGTCAGACTTGGAGCAGCATAGCAAAGCACTCAAGCCAGTCCTAGGCAGCTCTCAAATGGCAGGACTTTATTTGTTTAACTATGCAGTTAGAGTTGGAAGAACCTGCTCTTCATCCTGAAGGCCTGGTCTGCATCAGGGCTTGCCATGTAGTAAAGGCTGAAGGGCTCTCAAAGGATTCAGTACTCAGCTGCAAGGTACAGTTTAGGATCTAATGATTTTGTGTGTTGAAGGAAATGATGTGGACAAGGCCATATCCTAAACACACCTCTTGAATAGCTATTCCGAAATAGGGGGTGGGGGGGAGAGTGCAACTCTGAAGGAGACTCAAATCTTGTTCTGTATTACCTTCTGAATCAATTAGAGAAAAGTTATTCACAATTCAGAATGGTTTGAATCAACTCAGTTCAAAACTTGCAAGAGTCTTTTACAGATCCTTGGGAAGGAATCCTTACCCACGTGTCCTTCAGGGGAAGTCAAGGTGCTGACTTAAGGTGTCTGTAATCCCAGAGGAGGAGGTGGCAATTTGTCACCACCTGTGCATTGGGACGTTGTCTTTCCCTCAGTGTTCATGAGCCTTGTTAATTACAAAAATGTGCTAGTTAATTACAATATCTGAAACGGGACAAGCTGGCTTCTCAGTCTGATAAGTTTCCTGAAAAGCAGGGAAGATAAGATTATTGAAGTTACTGGCTTATGGATTTTTACTGTTGATAGTGAAAACAGCAAGAACAAACTGCAAACCTTCTCCCATTGCACTATAAAACTGGAAATCTAGTGCTTTGCTTTTTAGAGCTGAGTAAATGTCCTTACCTTGAATGCTTGTGTATATTAAATGAAACCAGTATGAGACCTGGAAGGGGAAATTAGATAGTGAAGATTAGAAGTGATTAACAGAAGCTGAAGCAGCAGAGTGGCACTAGTACAGTACTGCCACGTTCAGTCCCCACCTATTTGCTGTGTGACATTCCTGTGTGTAGAACATTCTCTCCTGAGATAACTTTGTAAGGATACTGCGAACTGAAAACTGTAAAAATGCTTTTTCTGCATCTTTAGAGGCAAGACTTCAGCCTTTGCCTTACTGCTCTCCAGGACAGGGTATGGAACATCCCTCATTTTGTTGAGGGTGGCTGCTCAGACGTGTGAGAAATCTTGGCCATCCTCAGGAAGGTTTGCATGGGTGCTGTGCTTTTTGAGCAGTTAGTACAATGCCATACATCAGTGTGCATGGTGACCCAGGGTCTGTTGGATCAGACTTACAATAAAATTTCAACCAACCAAAGTTAAGACAGTATGAGAAGACAGCCTGTGAAACTGCGTGTGGTTCTGCAGTTGTTTCACCAAAGCATTATTAAAATCAATGTTTATGAGCTCATTCTGTGAGAACCCATGAAAAACTGGAAAGTGAAGCATCTGCGGTTGGCTCTTAGAATTTAGATGAGTTGGTAATTTGTGTTTGGCAAAGAAGTATCTGTAGTTGGTTTTGAGTATATGGGTATGGAGAAAGGCAGAAGGAAAGAGAAGAAGCAGGAGGTGATGGCTTGCAGGAGGATTTAAATGGTTGTGTAGAGAAGCATCTGCTTTTTTGTGTCTGCAGATTCTGTGAGGATTTTTGTTTGTGAGTGCTGAAGAGGTAAAGGCAGCAGGCACCCAGGGGGGACAGCTGTCCCAGGAGTGCTCAGGCAGGGAGCTTGGTGGCAAACTGGGTTTGGTCTGTCCCAGTGTAAGTCCACAAATTACTTGTATAGCCCTGGTAACAGAACTTTCCAGGCATTTACAGCTGCAGTTTAATTGTCCTGATGAAGTATTGCTGCACTGTATTGTTCTAGAGAAACTGTGAATAGAGAAATGCTTTTCCTAATGGGTAACTTTGGGATGCATAGAACACATTTTCCAATTCTGCAGTGCTGAAAACTGCGTAGATTTTATTTTTTCACCTTTCTTGAGGGGGAAGATGCTTGTGGAGATTCTTACCTGCTTTTCTTACCATCTGCACAAAAGGCTTAACCTGGTGACATCCAGTACTTTCAAGAACAAGGTACAAATCCACTTCCCAGCAGGGCTGTGTGCTCATGTGTGAATATCCAGATCACCAAGTCAAGGCTGTTAGTGGGTGTTGGAAGGTGGGGTGAGGGTTTTTGATCAGGAAACCTAGGTAAAACAGACACTCAAAAAAAATTAAATCTATGATTTACTAATAAAATCAGTTATAGTTAAGAAAAAAAATAGTCTTCTGCCCAATTCCTGTTTTACACAGTCACAAATGCAGTTGTGGCCAGGTCTAGCTTGTGAAAGGACTGACACATTTGCTACCCTGACTTGTTTTTTTTGTGCATCTATAAATGCATATACATCTAAGATGAGATTCTAAGAGTACAGTGATTGAAACTGCATCTATTTTAATTACATCATTAGCTTAATATTTCATGATTCTTTGGGGGATTTTTTTTTTTTAAAGCAAGATGTATTTCCCTTGTTGTTTGAAATGCTAGCGGCTCATGAAACGTGAAATATTTATATTCTTCTTCTAGAAATATTGAATAGTTTATTCTGGACTTCCAGCTTGTCAGATTGTATTAATCTAATGCTGACATATGTATAAGACAGACAAAATAATCTTTCCTGAGAATATTCACAAAATTTCTACAAATTTTGTTGCTACTGTGGCACCTTTCTTTTTAAAAAAGGTCAATGCTCTTGAAACTTCGCAATGAAGGCTCTACCCAGCCACGTACCTCAATTTTGGTCATGTTTACATAATCAGAGTCTAAGGGTGTGTTTGATTTCCCTGAAGAGAAAAACAGGATTCTCTTCTACCCAAACCGCCTCCTACCTACGCAGTATTTGTGTACTGATTCTGAACTACTGACTTGAGTGATCTCCTAGGACGATGTAGTTCCTTCCTCACCTTCATCCCATTCTGAATATGTCTGTGGGCACTGGATATTGTCCTCTGATTATCACCACCTTGTGTTTGTAAGTTTTATTTTTAAGGGTGACACATAAGGACTTGGAGCTGAGAACCACACTTGTGTAATGCTTCTTCTCAGAGAATAAAATGGCTTCTAATTTAATGAGACCTTGTTCTGTGTTTGCTTTGAGTTATGCAATTGTCGAGCATGTTCATGACTGATCTTGCCTTGCTTTGCTTACAAAAGGAAGAGTGATAAAAAGAGAGAAAAGGATATTTGTTCCAGTGTGATGGAGAGAGGTTGTCCTGATACTCTGTTATTTCTAAAGTTAGAAAATAGAATGATGACTCAAATAAGGAGGGTAGACTTCTTTATGCTGTGTTTAAATAAATTATAGTGCTGGATTTTGAACAAAAGAGTAATTTTTCCCCAAGTAATATCAATATAAAATCTAGATCAAGTAGCTCCTTAGGAAAACACTGCATTTGTAGTATTTTCTTTTTCCTTGGCTGTTTCTTTCTTTTGTAGTACCGTATTCCCCACTGTCCCTAGAACTTTAGAGCAGCCAAGAGAAATAAAAACCACACAAAGCAGTTTGCAGAGAAGCAGCCTACTTGTCTTTCTGTTAACTCAGCTTTTTGTGTGACTTCCATCAGTCACCCCACAACTTGTTGAATGCAAAATGTGCTGCCTGTCCATAACTAGATGGAGGAGTGAGGCTGAAGCATTAACAGCCAAAATCATCTTCTCTGGTAGTCTTCCCCAGATTTCATTGAGTGCTTGATTGGTCAATGGTTTGGTCATGGTTTCCAGGCTTTCCAGTTCCTTTTGGCAATTTGTGTGTATGGTGCTATGCTTGTATCCATAAGAAATATTTGTTGAAGTCCCATTTCTACTGATTGTGTGTGCAGCATTTCTGGTGTCCTGTAAATTGGTTTGGTTTTGTTGGGAGTTTTTTGAAATCTGAAGTTAAATAAGTGAAGTAATTTTTTAGCATTAGGTCCTAAAAAATACTAGGAGGGAGGCAGTTTCTGGCCATTGCAGGACCATAGTTGCATTTGGACATATACTCCAAATCTTAAGCAAAGTATTTCTGTTAAACCAGCTTTAGAGTCAGGCTTAATCATCTGTAAACCTGGGTGTTTAGGATGTGGGGTTTCACAGACACCACTGTAAGCAATCTAAGAAGCAGATGACTCTGGTTTTGAGAATAGGTTTATAACCTGTGGCAGAGGTAAAGCTACCAAAAGTGGAAATTACATATTCCCAGAACTTAGAGCAAATTTAATTTCTCTCTTTGTATTTGTGCTCAGGAAAAGCTTCACGGGTTATTTTTTGCATTTATATTGCTGCTGGAGTGAAGCACTGCTTTTGGAATGTCTTGCTTAGTCCTTACAGAGAGATTCAGTCTACAAACTCTGAAACTCCAAATGAATCTTGTGTGAGTATTGGTTTGAGACAAGGCTTGCTAGGGCTGTGATTTTATCCTCTTGTTTTTCTGCTGTGTGGCTTGAGGGGGATCTCTTCAGTGTACCGAGAGTGAATGTTGGATAACACAATCTGAGCCATGCACATGGGTTGGGAGCGGCAGTCTTTCCTTAGTAAGGTGGTGATCCTTTCTGAAGGACTTGTGGCTTCCATTGCAGGCCGGAGGAGAGGGGTTGTTCCTGTTCTGGAGTTTGGGGCACTACAGTGAAAAACATGAAGTGTGAGAAAAGTAGATATTCTTGTGGGAACTACTTAATTACGTTTATTTTGGTGGTAAATCACTGTAGATGACTGGACACGATGATGATGTTTTAAAAAAATAACAAACCAAACAAAATCTAGCAAAACCCCAAATAATTGGAACCTGAGAATGCATTTATCCTTCAAAAGAGAAAGTGTATTAAAAATGTCACCAGGTTGGCCTTTCAAGTTAAATGGTGAAACATCCCACTTTATCACTTTGATAGCTTACATCATGCTGTGGGTATCCTTCTTGCTTTGAAATGTATTGTAAAATTCTCTTATATATATTGTTCATCTGGTATTTTTCTTGTGAGAAATTTGTCTCAAGACTTGGAATTTTTACACTTTCTTGTGAGGTCTGTATCTTCTATTTTGTGCTCTCAGATTTGTTTTGTTACCTGAGTATTCATCTGCTTCTTGTTTTTCAGGAGCTTCTGGTGTAAGGTTATCAAGTCCCTCAAGATTTGAACCGAACTGTGCAGTTGTTTTGATGTTAATTAGTAGCTATAGGTAGGCAGTTATGATTAAGCAATTGCATTGTGAAACTTGTAGAGACTTGTAGGCTTGGCTAATCTTCTGTTTTGAGGGAAGGAGAACACAATCCAAGATGAGAGGGCTGTCTGGACAAGAGCCACCAGGAGTGAAGTCAGCAGGACTGAGGAGTAACTGAGGAAAGGTGATTCTAGCAGGGGGGTTCATGGCCACCCACCCCACTGACCACCTACTCAAAACAGACCCTGACTCCAGTGCAGAGAAGGGCTGTGCATGTGGACTAATTAGCAAGGAGTAGTGAGAGAGGTAACTAGTGTGAATAGGGGTTTGAGTGAGAAGGCTGTGTATTTGTAGCGCTGATGCCCTTGATAAAATGTGTAACTGAAGTTTTGCTGACTTGTGGGGTTACACCTAGATCCCTACTTTGTGCAAAACTAGAATAAAGAAATCAAATATCTTATCTTGGTGTGTGAATTGACACTGCACACAAGGAATGAGCCAGCATCAGGGTCAATAGTTGTCCTTAACAAAATCCCATCAAAGAGAGAAGAAATGTTAAAGAAAGAAGGCAAAGACAACATAAATATACAGGCTTACCAGATTTTGGACCTGGCCAAAATTAATTGAAAAATGAATATAGGCTAATGGGCTGTAATTTTTACTGTGGCACTACATGAACTCAAATTCATCTAAAAGTAAATAAGAACAATTTTCTGCATGTATAGCTTCTGCTGGAGAAAAAAATACCAAAGCACCTTTACAGTTAAAAATGTGGGATTGTTTTGTTATTTTTTTTTTTTGTTCTGATCTAATGAATACATGACTAGGATACAGTACAAACCACATTGAATGTATGGCAGTAGACCATCTATTTTTGTTCTGTTTTCTAAGAAACAAACAAGCCATAACTGTTTATGCCTTAGCATTTCAGATTTTCCAGAAATTGGAGAGCTGATCTTAGGCTGTGTTTTGTAGTAGAAAACAGCACATGAAACCATTCTGGTGAGTCCCTTGGATTGGGATGGAGAGCAGAGTCTGCCTCCCAGTGGAAGCACTTAGGGCAATTGTCTTAAACGAGCCGGAAAATGGCTGTAGGAATTTGGAGTGATAAGCTGGCAGTGATAACTCAGCTGTTTCACCACTTCTTCAGTAGGCAAAGGATACTGGTGAAGCTTCTGGTTTATTTTTATGCAGACTTTTTTCATACTCTGTGTGCCGTGGTGTTGATGTTCTTGTTTATGTACTCTTCCTTGTTTAATTTGTGTCTGTGGTTTGAAAATCTAGCAGTATGCTGGGGAAATTGGTGGTTTCATCTCTCTCTAACAGTGAATTGGCAGATACCAAAGTTCCTCTGAGGCCTTCTCCACTAGCAAGGTACTTTACCCATTAGTTTCTTTCTTTCTCTGTCACAAACATGAAAACATTTAATTTAGTTTGGCACTAAATGCATTTCTTAAATGTTCTAATAATTGCTTGTGAAAAGGAATGGAAGCAGTGTATTGACAGTATCTGGTAAAGTGCCTGAAACAAGTTAAAACACTTGTTTGCCGTGGAGTGTCATGTATGTAGTGAGAAGGGAAGGAGATGAAAGATAGAGCAGCACTGGATTGTGTTCTGGCATGGCTGTTACTTTGTTACATGATTTTAAAGCATGTTTTTAGCACACTTCTTTTTGGGAAGTGCTTTCAGGTTTGCTGACAAAGTTGTCAGCTTAGAGCTCTGTTTTATTGTTCTTATTAATAAAAGATGTATTTGTCAATCCACTAAATATCTAAACTGTCTTGGATAAGTTAAAAAAACCCCTCTTATTTAAGGAAAATAAGTTTTAAAATGTTTTAAATAGAAAAAATCTAAGATGCAGAGTTGCAATGAGGTTTCCATTTTTAGTTGATTTTATTGAAAGGGTGTTCATGTTGTGGGTTAAGGTAGCTTTAGGAGTGTTTAAAAAGACAGTGAGGCTTGGGTGTACCTAAAAGAGTTTGACCGAAGTTTTTAATACCCACTTACCATTACCTTATTAGAATAACTGGATATATTAAGGCTCTATTTTAGAGAAAGCACAGTTCTGTGCCCTCGAGAAATGTCAGTTCCTTCTATCTAGTTTAGTTCTGTGCTACCTCATTTGTCTTCCTGTTGTCTGCCAACCCTAGGTGTGATTTTTTTTTTTTTGCCCTGCTTGATGTAAATTAATCTACTAAGAGGAAAAGGAATATTTTCTAGATAATAAAACTTCTTCCTTTGTATCAAAATTTAGTTAATACTATAGAGAGTGTCTCTCTAGGGTAGAAGGACTTCTTTGGTTCATGTAATTCCTACCTTTGTAGTATCTTGGTGTTTAACAAGGACATAATAATTTATTTATCCTAATAACATGCCTTCTGGCTGCCTCCTAAGGAAATAAAAGTATAATTTTACAAACGTAGCATTGACATGTGAAGGACATAAATTAAACCCCTTTGTATTTATAGGATGTCTATTAGCCTATACCCAAAGTTTAAAGGTATTTAAGCTTGTAGCACTTGAAACCCGCAAGGCTGAGCTCCTATAAAAGTGAGCAGTGAGATGATGAGTAGGGGAGCAGCAGGTTAATCCCCAGCCCGCAGCTCTGCCCTGATCCCGCAGTGTGCTGTGACACCCGTGTCACAGGGTGTCCTGCTGTCCCTGTGCTCAGCCCGGTTCATCCACAGCCCGGTGGGCTTTCATTTGCAGCTCCACTGCCGGGCTCCTTCCCTCTCCTCCTCTGGTTTTGCCTTGTCAGTAACTCCTGTCAATTCATGGTTACTCACTTTGCATAGCAGAAGAATAACATCTTTTGTAGTGCTAATTTTCTGTTGATTTAGGTGATTGCAGTGACTCATGGTAGGCTCAAACCGAAGTTGATACAAAGGAAAATCCACCTTTCCACCCTGAGAAGGAGAGGGTTTAAACTGGATCAACAAGCTAATCTGACTCATTCCTAGCCACACAGGCACTCTGTGTTGGTACAATGGAGGGCAAGAGTGGAGTTACCTTTTGGAGATGAACAGTCTGTTTTTATTAGCAGCCCAGCGTTAAATCTGCCTGAGCCAAACTGAAATCACAGCCTCAGGCTGTGCAGTTCATGCACAACCTTTGCTGCCCCGGGGTCTGCTGAACTCCTGCCTGGAAACTGGTTTGTTCCAGGTCATGATGCCTCTTCCCTGCTGGTCTGTGTGTGCCCTCCTGTGCTTTTCAGAACCACACTCCTGCAGAGCAGTGCCTTGAGTTTCGCTCGGGACTGGAGCTGAGTTGTAGATTTGCTCATGCTGAAGCGTTGAGTGGGTTGAGTTGTGGAAGCAGGAGTGGGAGTGCTGTGTTGGCTCTGGCCATCTGCCAGCGTTGTGCTCCCTGGCAGAGTGATGGGAAGCATTTAAAGAGCCTGGGATTCACCCAGGCTTGTCCTAGAGGTGCGTCACAGCTGGAGGCTACAGATGATCTGAATAAGGTAGCACATAATTACCCTGTGTGCCCTTTCAGAGGTGTTTATTCTTCAGTGTCCTGAAGATCTGCTTCCTTTTGAGAGTAGAGACAGAATCAATAGCAATTTTGGTCTCCCACCATCCCTCTTGCTGTGTTTGACCATAGCAGTTCACAGAATGTGGAGCAGCAGGGAGGGCAAAGTCCAGGGAGTTGTCTCCTGTTCAGGACTGGGAGTGAGACATCAGGTCCTGGAGTTGATGTGGGAATTAGTTTCTTGTGTGCTTGCTTGAAAGAGTTTCAGGAGAACCTCTGGCTGAGTACATGCCTGTGTTACAGCCATGCAATCCTCCTCTAGATCTTTCTGTAGCAGAGGCTGTTCCATGGCTGTGACAAGCCCTGCGTGGCCACGTGGAGCTGTTGAGGAAGGTCCTGCTGGATTTGTTCCCAGTGGATGGGGGGTTCTTGGGGGTCAGTGTGCTGAGCAGTGCTTTTCCCCCTGTTGAAAGCAGATATCCTTTGGGACAGAGCCATGGACCTGTTCCCAGCTGGACTGCAGAGAGGCACTCCTGTTTGTAACAGGGTCCAGGTCTGCCTGGAGAGGGGTTTTGGGGATGTTTGGGAGGCTCGTGGAAGGTCTCCCATGTGCTAGAAGTGGTGCTGAGACCCAGGCAGCAGCCTGGAAAAGGGTGACTGGGAGGGGTCGGAGGCTGGAAGATCAGCAAGCAGGGGACAAGGACAGTGTGTGCACTTGTGTGGAAACCACAGGGCCTGTGGGAGGGGTCTGCCAGGATGGCCTGGAGGGTGCTGGGCCCTGGAGAGCAGCACAGCTCCCACAAGCAGTGCCGGAGCAGCAGTGCTCAGGGAATGCAGGAGGTGGTGGGAGGAGAGGCTCGTGGGAAGCAGTGAAGGGTGAGTTGGGGAGGTGAGGTGTGTCCTTGTGCCCATGCTGCTGTTGCTTCCAATTTGGGAGGATATGCTGAGGACCAGCTCCTCTCCAGGGACCCAAAGCATCCATTTCTAGCATTCAGTAGGGCTTGCTGGGATTTGTATCCTCTGTTTCAAGAAATACATGAAACACTCGTGCTGTACCTGTGAAGAACATCTGTTTTCATATATAACTGTCCCTTAAACCCATATTGCAAAAGAGACCTTCCCCTTAGATAGTGCATGTTTGGGATTCTCCTCTGCACCGTTCATCGCCTCAGGCCCTCCTTGCTTCACAGTCCAGGGAGTTGGCTTGTGAAACATTGGCTGTTGTGTCTGTGCATATTTGGTTTGCCTTCTTATTTTTATACAGATGACTACATGAGTATTTATAAATCAGTAATGGGGATTTCTTTCTTTTTGGTCTCTTCTTTTTGTAAAAGAAAGGCTTACTTGCTGAGTGCTAGCAAATACTGACAGCTCTTGAGTGAATTGCAGATGTAGTAAAAGCCTGCTGCTTCAGGGTTGTTAATGTTACTTTTTAAGTCCAGACATAAATGAATAGAGTCTATTTTTTGGTACAGTTTAGAAGTATTAAGGGCTTTGTTATATTGTCTTGAGAACTCCTATTGTTATATTCTGTAATGAAGAGATTGGGCAGTACATGAAGATACTGGTTTTTTTTGTCTGTTAAAGCCTAACCCAGTGAATAACCTTTTTATCCTTTCAGTGAATGTTAATAAATCAGGGGGTTTTTTTTTGCAAGATTCACTGATAAGAGAAATTTAATATGTATTTCTACAACTATCAATTGTTGACCAAAATGGTTTGTTTTGCAAGAGTATCTTGGAGTCTCTGGGTTGGAGTTTGGTTAGTATGTGTGAAGTCATGGAAGTCAAAAAATGGGGCAGTGAGCAACCTGGATCCTCACCTCAAGCAGCAACTAGTTAATCCACTGAAACTGGAAAATATTATCTTTAAGAACTGTGTAAATAGTAATGTTTGCAGGAAGGTAATAGGTACAAAATGTTTACATTTGCCTTTATTTGCATTTATATTTTAAATGTGATTTGCTGACACAGGTTTTCAAGACTTCTTTCTGCAAAGGACAATAAATAAAATGTTAATGTATAGTAGAGCAAAATCAATAAATACAATGATTACTATTTTATTAAGTCTTTTTGTAAAGTCTTCAAGAATATTTTATTACTCAGGCTGAAGTGCGTTCTCTGTGTGGGTGGATACACAAAGATAGGTTGAATTTTTTTTTTTCCTGCCCCAAGTGGTAGAAGCAGTGTACACTGAAAGGCACTGGGGAGTTAGAATTTCTCAGGGACTCAAGTACCATGAGCTCCTGAGTTCAGCCAAAGCTGCTGCAGCCACCTTGATTGTACAGGACTCAAGTCTGAGCAGTGGCTGTGCTGTGTGTCACATCTGGCTTTGTGTTTACTTGCATGCAGTGGGCCTAGACTCTCTGAGGTGATACAGTGCAGTATCGTATAAGAAAAAGGTTTTATTTATTACAAAATACAAGTGAAAAAATGGAGGATGTGTTTTATAATTGCCATATTTAATGGGAATTTTCCATTTTTAGATTTCATGCAGTTGCCTGTGACAGCTCCTGTTGAGTAAACTGAGACTGGAACATCTTGTATCAGCTCTTGTACCTGTACCTGCCACGATGAGAAGTTGCATAAGGTTCCTTTTTTCTTGTTAATTCATGCTTTTATTGTAATGTAATTGTTATAAGCAGGTCAATTAGTAAACACATTCCTTGAAGGATTTTTTTCTTTGTCATCTAACAAAAGTTTTCTTCTGAAACTAAAGGCTATAACAGTATTAGTATAAGTAGTATATCAGGTCAAATCACTGATTATGTATTAAGAAGGATCAGTCCTGAAAAGTACTGGTTTACTTCTCCAGACTCATGAATGAGTGCACTGGTTGCTGCTTCTTTCTGCTGTTGAAAAAGTATGTCAAAATTAATTTATGGTCTTGCTCTTTCCCATTTGGTGACTACCAGACTAAACATGAATGACATGTAACTGAACAGCTCTTATGCACGTCCAGAACCCTTTGCTTGAGCAGATTTTCTCTAAGTTGTATTCTTGTATAAATTAGCTGCTCTTTCGTCCAGGATTTCACCTCCCAACCTTTCCTGCATCACTAGTCAGGGTTTGAGCACTGAATCCTCAAAAACCCCAGCCGGATTATGTGAAACCAGGATGGACTCATGTTCTGTAAGAACCTGAGTGTTTACAGCTAATCTGCAGACCAAACCACTGAGTTAGAATATTGCCACATGTCACGTGTTTTTATTTGTCAGTGATTAAGCAGGAGCTACCTAAGAACAAAATTCCAGGGCTGAAAATGCAGTGAACTTTCTCACTGTGCCATAGTCTCATACTTGCAAAAACTGCTTAGGATCATGTCCTCTGCATTCTGTCTCCTGCCCCAAAATGATGGGTTTGCTGACACTCTTTTTATGGTCAGAAACAGTAATCTACTTCCAAAATTAAAAAGTACAACATATTGTTAAAACCATATATAGTATTTTACTAAATCTTTCAAAGTCTTGTTTTTGTTGGGTACTACTTTTTTTTTTTTTTTTGAAGGCAGAATATTAAACAGCAAACACTGCTTCCCTTTTAGGCCTTCCAGATCTCATATAACCTTGAAAATTTCACTGAAACTTCTAATTTTTTAGATTAGTTCTGCAGGTTGGTTTTTAATACTGTATTTTCATTTTGAGTTTTTAAAATAGAATACATACATTAAAGGTTTGAAATAATAATTGTTACAGCGAAGAATGCATGAGCAAGCATTGTATCTTAATGTAAACAGTGTTGTTCTTTTACATTGTCATTAAAAGTGTTTTTTTTAATGGAGGTTAAATGACCTTTTGTATAAGGAAAAAAAACCAAGAGAAAATGTACTGTCATGTTCAGCTGCATTGGTTTTGCTTGCTGTAAGATGTAATTGTCTTACATCTAGCACTCCAGCCTCAAGTCAGGGTAGGGTTTTGCTTCTACACTGTCATCAAAATGATTTTTTAATTGAATGTTTAGTGATCCACTTAGCTGACTTTGATGTTCTCCTGGGAATGGCAGTTATAAATCTGTTGGGCATAAAGGCATTTTAAACTGCGTGTCCTTTTCTTGCCTGCTATTTTCCTCTTCAACAACATAGCAAACAAATCAACAAAATGATGAGTTAAAATGCAGCTTCTGTTCTTCAGTTACCCGAGGAAAGAGGGGGAGCCTTTATATTGCCACCAAGGAACTTCCTTTGTGTCATGGCTCAGCTCTCCTTAGACCATCACCCTACAAAGATCCTGAAGCTTATTCTTCTGATGAAACTACTAATATATTATTTTTCTTTCTTGTTCCAAAAGGCATTGCACTTTTCCCATGTCTGATTGCAATGGTAATTACAATTAGTTACAAGCATAGATGCTCTGTAAATATCACAGTCTGAAATCCATTGCCAAATTCTTAAGACATTGGCACCTGAGCTCTCTCTCTTGCTAAAGTTTGTTTTCTCCTAATTATAAGATTTTGAAGGAAAAAAAATGGAGTCTTACTTGGCCTGTAAGACAAGATACTTCATTTGCAAAAGATAACTTTTAATCTTAAAAACATTACATTTTAAGTGAAAAAAATTGTCTTAATTTTTAGAATAAACTGTTTTCAATGTATGACTGGTAATAGCCTCACTTTTATGAAGGAGTAACTGGAATAATTAGCAATTTAAGAGATGTACATCAGAGCAGAGTTCTAGAGCAGGATGCTTGTTGTTCTGAGCCAGGGGACAGTCCAAGACATTTCCCTTTTGTCTGTGCTGTTGGAGTGTTCCTTAGACCCTTCCTTGCAGTGCAGCCTTTTATGAAATGGTGAGCAAAGCACAATTTATGTTTGCAATTCAAAGCAAAGATTTCCTGGTTTGGGAGTTATTATGCAAGGGTGAGCCAGAAGAGAGGGTTTGACGTGACATCTTGGCATGGTTATCATAGAAATAGTGGAAAAGGTTCCCCTCTCCTTCTGAGGAAAGAATAAAGCTCTTGGGGTAACTAACTACAAAATGGAATGGGAGGCTGCTGTTCTGGAAGGGTTCAGTGCCTCTCTAACCAAGGAAAGTTATGAAACCTAGAGACAGTATTATTTGAACAGCTTTGACTGTGTGTAAGATAGGGAATTTCTTTGAAGAACAGTTTGCCTAAAGGTATTAAATGAGTTGCTTTAATTTTCATATGTAGCAGTGTTTGGTTAAATTCTGTTTCTACTTTTTAGGCAGAGAGAAGTTCTCCACCTTTATAAGGAGAAAAAAGTTGTTCATCTCCTGGATTGTGCCAGTCAAAATAATAGTACAACATAAAACTTTAAAAAAAAAAAAAAAGGGTAAACTCTTGTTGTGTGGACTCTGGATTCAGCTTTTAAACATCTTGTTCTGTGCTGCTATCAACAACAGTATAATTTTTCTGGCCTGCAGTAGCTGATTGGCTGGCTCATGATTGTTTGCATTAAGTATCCTTCAGTGGCACCCTAAGAACATAAGTCTCTTCAAGTGATTACTGAATTTGCCCTTTAGCCTATTTAAGTTTTTCTGTTTGTCATTGCTTTTTGCCTTTGATCTGAAAATTAAAATATATGCACTTCCATTTATTTTTTTTTAATATTTTAAATCTTTCCTCCACTGCTGCTTGTTGCAGTAAGTTCCTACTGTGAAGAGCTCCTGTGGTTTATTTGTGTATGTGTCTCAGGGTGCTCTGCAGAGCAGACTTTGATGTTGTTTGGTTCCTTCAAGCTGCCTGTGATGATGCGGTGTTAGCAGTGAGATTACAGCAGCTTGTTAGGGAAAAAGATGATCATGAAATATTTTTGCTTGGAGTTTTAGGAAGTTTTGTTTTTCAGGGGAAGATAGAATGAATCTCATCCTAGAAATGAAGGATGCTGCATTGATCCATTCCCAAAAGGACTGCAAATCTAGGATTAATGGAGCAAAGTTTCTTTCCATTGCTACTGAGGGATATTGTATGATTTAAACATTACTTGTTTCAACTCAAATTTCTATTCATTAGGGTTTTCAGAGAGTTAATGGGAGGAAAAGTCAAAGAGTGTAAGATATCTGCACAGAATAATACATCTCATGAATAAAAATTTATCTAATTTAGAATTGTCAAAATCTGTGCAGCTTATGTATACATAATTATTAGTTGCTTGATTTATGATACTGCTTTTAATAAGTTGTATCAATAAGTTTGAAAGGTTAACTGAATGAAGTGCATTTGTAGTTTATTATGTACAAAACACTGGTTTTCAGCTAGTGGCTCATTGCCTGTTGCAGAAATTCATCTTTAGTCATTATGGCGAGCATCCCTGATTTCCATAAGGATTTCAGTTATTTTGCTTTGATTTACCTTTTTAATCTTTTAGACAGATTGCATTATTTCATGACTCAACAGTAGAATACATTAGAAAGTTGCATCATCATTGTGGTCACTGGATATAGTAAATAATGCTTTTAAAAAAGACATAGTGAATATCCTGGCATCCTTAAGCACTCTGGAAAAAGTTACACATCTCTTCATTGTGCTGTTGTTAGGAATTTGGGAATATTTATAAGCTCTTTTCTCGTATTTACCCAATATTACTTAGCTCATGTTTATTGATACAAGTGGGCTCATTGGATACTGGTTCTGAGACTGAAATCATAGGACTGATGGGAAGTTCCTAGGAATAAAGCAGCAAAGTTCTGTCACATACACAGCTTTCCTTCTCTCAGGTGGCTGTCCCAGTGTGTCCAACACCTGGGAAACATTTCAGCATCCTTAATGCTGGGGGTTCCCATGTGCAGAGTGGTGACATTGCTTGTGTTCCTCGGGCTTGTTTGGAGGCTGATGATTCAGTCAGAGGTCATAGGGATTCCTAGTGAAGGTGCACATGGAGGTGCTCTGATGTTCAAGAGGGTCTTTTATATTGTGTAAACACAAAACACTTTCAGATAAATTCCTGTGATGCACATGTCATTGTACTGCAGTCTGCTGAGGGGGAGTGGAACAGTTCCACCTTGTGTGTCTGCTTTTATTTGTGTGTGGGGCTCAGACTTCTAACTCCTGCATAAAGACACCTACTGGGATAAGGATTGTAATATCATCTTTAAAAATACCTCCTGTCAGCAGTGATAGTTTACTACTAACCTTTTCTTTTCTCTTTTTTCAGATCTTTTTGGACCCCTGTCTAGCTGATCCATGTTTCCAAACTGTCTCTTGTAACATTCTCAAGCGGCCAAAATGAAGTTGAAGCATAACATCAACCCTGTTCTTTTACAGTTTATAAACTTCATAGTCCTAGTGTACTCCCTTGTAACCTACATTCCATGGTACATCCTTTCAGGATCAAAGCAGGCTATAGCAAAAGCCAAGCAGGTTAAAGCCAGACCTGTGAATAACAAGCCTGGGGGTGCATACAGATCTGTGAACAGTCTGCATTGCTTAGCTTCAGTTTTATATCCTGGGTGTGATACACTCGACAAAGTTTTTAAATATGCTAAAACTAAATACAAGGACAAAAAACTCTTGGGAACACGTGAAATTCTGAAAGAGGAGGATGAAATCCAGCCATCAGGAAAAGTTTTTAAAAAGGTAAGTCTTTTTGGAGTCTGCCTTCTAGAATTTTTTTCTAAAGTATGTTTACTTTTTTATGCAGCACTTCTAGTCTAGTAAAGCAAAGCTGGGGAAAAAATAAATTTCTCTGCTTAGATTCAGTAGCTGTCAAAAGAAATTAAACTATCTAGTTCCCAATCTTTCAATACTTGGCATTTAAACCTAAATCTAAACCTTTTTGCACTCTTGAATAGATATCCTATTTATGGTTTCAGTCAAAGAAAAAACACAAGTATGTTTTAAGTATTTGTTTTTAATATTCAGCTAGTGATGTAAGTGGTTTTAAAGGTTTCTTTTTTAAGTGAATTTTAAAAAGTCTCCCTTTGTGTTATTCTGAACTGTCATCAGATAGATATACAAAAATTACTAGATGCCAGTACTCAGATGTGCCTTTCCAGCAGACTTAGTTGTGATTTAAGGATTTTCTATTCTGTCCAGGGAATTCAGGACTTAAATGAATTTATTGTTTGGAAAAGGATTGCTCAGATTTGATTGAAGAGTCTTTTTTTCTTTGAGTCTCCTTTAAGGTGAACTGCTCTGCTAATCTGTAATCCTGATGTGTGTGGGAGATGTGATTTCAGTTTCTGATAACAGCTCTGTTGTTTCAAGGGACTGACTTTTTAGTGTGTTATGTTCAAGACTGTATTGTCATTTGCTGCTTTGTATTTGTTCAGACACATTGAGAAATGCACTTTTGCCTGAAGAAGGGCAGAATACTACAACAGAATGTTCATATTTGTGCGTTGCTGTGTGTTAAAGTTCTGCATTTCTGTATTAGAAGGTATTAAATCCACAATACATAATTTTTAGTTAAGATTAGTTTCTGTGCAGATGGGGAAAATTTCTCTTCATGCTGCTAGTTTTAATTCTGATAGAGGAGTATGTTTAAAATCTAATTTGGTTAATATCACAATATATGGCAAAGTTTAGTTCAGTTAAAATCTTTATACAAACTTTATTTAGTTAGTGAAGTTAGTGAAACTTCCCCTTAGCTGTGGAGGTAGTTTTGCAGTATGAAAGAAGTGTGCTTGATGCACATTTTGCTGCCTCATTACCCTATAAAGAAAGAGAAAGTTCGTGTTGTACAAAGAATGGCTTCTGAGCACAGATCAGAATTTTGGCTGCCCTGATTTTTACATAAAAAACATGTGTCCTGTTTTTTAATCATAATTTTGAATGCAAGACTTAAGGACTTAGGCGTTTTAGCCTTTTCCATTATGCAAGCAAAGCACTGTGAGTACTGGAAATCTGCAGGATGTTTGTGTTGATCCACTGAAATTACTTATTTGTGAGTATTTAGGCTTAGAAATTACCCAAGTTAGGTAATTTTGTCTAAGCTTGACACAAGCATTCATTGTGGTCAATTGCCATACTTGTTCTCCTGTTACTTTGTTCCAAGTTGTGGCATTTTCACACAAATCCACGTTTAATTTTTTTTTTCTGTTAGGGAATACAGTGTTTCTTAAGACCTCATAGCATGTGTTAGCAAGTGAGGAAAACGAGAACATTTCACAAGATCCCTTTTTGATTCTAAATGTCAGGGTTCTCCTCCTTTGATTTCTTTCATTCCAGGGACCTTTTATTGCCTGGTTTCCTTTAGCAAATCCAGCTATTATTGCTGATACTGAAGCTTAAAGTGAGCAGTAAGAGAGTCACTTACAATATTGAAAACCATAGATTGCTATGTAAGTGGTATGTTAGGGTGGGGATTTTCAGATATATTCAGCTGCAATCCATGTGTTCATGTGAAAACCAAAAGTGGGCATTTCAAATAACCTCCTTTGTATTATTTTTAATATACTTTTACAGGAAGATGTATTTAATTAATGATCACTGGTTTCTAATGTTCAATGTTCTTTAAACCTTATGAGGTACTTTTAGGAAGACCTTCAAAGGTAACGGAGATCAGGTAGTTTAATGACTCTACATGAGCCTGCAGCTTTATCAAGAACGTTTTACTACACCTTTATTACACTATAAATTTTAATTTGTTCCTAAAATCCAGGTAAAATAAAAGCCAGCTGTGTGTTTAGTGTCTGCGTCTGTGGATTTGCAGATATTCCTGGAGTGTGGATAGTTCCTAGTGTTGTGTGGCAGTGTGGCTCGGGCTGCAGTGTAAGCCTGGAGCACGGGAGGGCAGCGTTCTCCCATGGAATGCCGTGCTTCCAGGGGCGCCCCAGCGCTGCGGCTCCTGCTGCCTGCGCACTGCGGGCTCTTCAGTCTCTGCTCAAACTCTCTTCGTGGGCCCTTCTGCCAGCTCTTGGATAATTACTTTCTTTCCATTATTTGCCAAGCAGAAGTAAGCTCTGGAAGTTGTTGAGTTAAAGGTGTGTGTGTTTAAAGGATTGTGATGCCTAATGCCAGTCTTACCACCTGTTGGCAGCAGAAGCAGGATGACAGAATTGTTAGGGTTGGAAGGGACCTCTGGAGATCCACATAGTCCTGCCCAGGCAGGGTCACCCAGAGCAGGTGGCACAGGAACGTGTCCAGGTGGGTTTGGAATGTCTCCAGAGAGGGAGACTCCACACCTTCCCTGGGCAGCTGCTCCAGTGCTCTCTACCCTCAATGTCAAGAACTTCTGGCTTGTGTTGAAGAGGAATTTCTTATGTTTTAGTTCATGGCCATTGCTCCTTGTCCCATCACTGGGAACACTTGAAAAGAGCCTGGCACCATGCTCTTGGCACCCCTTTGAGATATTTGTAGGCATTAATGAGATCTCCTCAGTCTTCTCTTCTCCAGACTACCCAGGCCCAGCTCCTGCAGTCTCTCCTTGCAAGAGAGATGCTCCAGACCCCTCACCATCTTTGTGGCATCCGCTGGACTCTCTCCAGTAGCTCCTTGTCTTTCTTGCCTGTACATTGGAAAATGTTAGCAAAAGCTACGGAGGGCAAGGCCAAGAAAGAAATGGGTTTGGAGACACACTCCAACATGAGGAGTATGAGATAAACTGTAACCTGCTCTGTGTCTTGCAGAGGAAGCTGGTAGAGAAGTGCAGGAGAAAGGGACTTAGAACCAGTTTAGTAATATGTATATATGAATATCTGTTATTTACTAATGTGTATGTAATATAAATGTCATAGGGATGGAATAGAGAAGAAACACTGGGCATGGGGAAGGAACGCTGGAATTTGAGTATATGGAAGGCAGTAGGAAAGTAAAACTCATAATTGCTGCATTGAAAAAGGTCTTACCTGTTCTCATGTCAGTGTTCTTCAGAAATGTATTTTTATATAAATAGCTACAGCCAATGGTGCTACACATCCTTAAAAAGGATTTTTCCTTTTTAAGAAAAGAAAGCACCAATGAAGTGATCTTTCACTACATATCAACAAGCTTAAGGTGAATTATTTAAGAGAATAAAAAAAAGGGAAAAAAGCAGAATTACAAGTATTATTTGGAGAGATTAATTTTTGGCCAATTACTGATTTATGTTCCCCAGTTCAGTGAGAGTGGTGGAAATTACTAGAACCTCTTATGGACTGGCAAGCTTACCAGAAACAGTAACAAGAATCTGCTTGGATTTCTTGGCCTAATTGTTTGTGAGCAGTTTTCCTGAGGCTACACTGAAGGAAGAGTATAATGAGGGAAAGGGTATTGCCCAAGTCACTGCTATAAATTGTTTTCATCTCATGAGCTTGTCAAGAACTTCCCCGTCTGCCAAAAATACTGCCTTTGGGGAAAAAATATCCCAAATTGGTATTTAAATTCCAAATTACCGAAATTTGGATGGACAGGAAGAGGTGCAAGATTTTTTTTTTGACGCAGTGAGAATTTTCCACACCAGAAATATCTTGGTGTGTTGAAACAAAAAGAGACTCCCAGGTCCCCCCTCTTCCTCCTGGGGCTGTGGCAGCGAGCCTGCCCCACATGCTGCCATTTCAGCCTGATCTTTCTGCTCCAGAAAGGTTTTGGGGTTTGAAACAGCCTGTTTGCCATTGAAACAGAGCTTCTGGAAATAAACCAGGAAAAGTCAAGCAGATATTTGTGTGAGAAATCTGTATTTTCTGATAGAATTGCTATATATTGCTGTTATTGACAAATGTTGTTTGTTTGGCTTGTTAAATGATATTTTCCCATAAAGACATTTGTGAAATTCCAAGCAGCTGCACATGTACCTGTTTGTCCTACTAATGAGCAATATGCAGTGAAGCTGTAGTAGGTACAACTCATTGTTACAACTAATTTTAACTATGAAACAGTTTGGAAAGGTGTCTTGACAAAGGAAATCTACTAAATTTTATTTTTCTGTTAGAATTTGAGAGAGATTTTTAAATGTATTTTATTAAAGAAGTAGATGTGGAAATACAGACCCATTAGAAATGTAGTTACATGTCAAAAATTGTTAGATTTGACAGCCCAAAGTTTGAAATTCAGTTCACATTGGTGAATGAAATATGGAAGAAGGAATGAAGGAGCTTTTCTAGTTCTAGCTTTTCTAGTTTTTGTAGTGTTTGCTTGCATTTATTACTAATGCTTTGTAAAGAACATGTCTGAAATACTTGATTGATAAATTGTTTTTCAGAATTGTCAGTGTGCTTATATAAATAGATGGGTAGGATATAATAATTTGAAGTGTAGATTTTCAGTATAAAACATTTTTGTACTATATCTACATATGAAAATTTCTAGGTTGGTATCAAAGAAATATCCTATCAGTCAGTAAGGAAATAGTACTGCAAGGTGCAATGCACACAGAAGCCTGTAAATTCAAATCCAGTTTTACTGTGCACCAGCTTTCCCATATGGAAAAGTGAGATTGCATAATATATTCTACATGACTTCTCAGAACTGAGGTTTGCCAGTAATTTCCTATGCTCTTTCCCACTTTTGTTTAACAGTAAAAAAAGGCAAAATTATTACTACTCATCCCCTTGACGTTTGTTTCAGAACAAAGGGAAAGAGATTTCACAATTTCTGACTGAGGGCCCATAGATATACTGCTTTTTGGATTCCAGTTTCCCTTTTCAAGTTGGTGTTTGTTTTTTTTTTTAATGAACGTCTGAGTGTCATATTTGTGTAGAATTGTAGCCCAAATATCCAAGAAAGCAAATACAGAATGTACTGTGCTATCTAGTGCTTCTCATCCTTTACATAAACCAAACTTTTTTAAAAAGTAGAGCTATGTGGGCCAGGTAATCAAACAGTCTTTCAGAGTCTTTCTTTCTGAAGCTACAAAAGGTGGTGGAAATCATGTGCTTTCCCTTTTGTGAAAATAGAAACTGAGGTGGTAACATGCATGGAGATATTGCATTGTGATATGGTATTTATGTTGGAACATCCACAGGCCCTGTGGCTTTTGGCAAGAGAAAGTGTCCTCTTTATTTTGAGTAAACTGCAGTTACAATTCAAGCACGTGTTACTCAAACATCCATGGATTCTTCAAGTGGGTGAAGATGTAGTAGGACATATGTTAAGGATTTTCGTTTTCTAAATTGATTTTATTATTCTTATTAGGTCATCCTTGGCAAGTACACCTGGCTTTCTTACGAAGATGTATACATTAAAGCTGTTAATTTTGGAAATGGCTTAGCAGTCTTGGGTCAGCAGCCAAAGACTAACATTGCTATCTTCTGTGAGACCAGAGCTGAGTGGATGATTGCAGCCCAAGCCTGCTTTATGTGCAACTACCAGCGTGAGTACCTGTCTTCCCTGAAGTTTTTATGGCTTTTGATCTCACAATCTGAAAACAAAACTCTTTTTTGCTTTGCTTTATGTACTAAGAAAACTTCATCTGGATTTTATAGAGAACATTGAAGTTTTCAAATTAAAAAATAATGCATAATGTGGAAACTGCACTTTTGCCTTTTGCTTTAGTGACTAGAGAAACCTGTATCTGTTGAGAGATGGGGAGAATGGTTTTGGTAAGTATAGTTTCCTCAATGAATTTGTGAGAGGTTTATTTTGTTTTCATCTCAAATCAGTACAGATTCCCAAGTTTCTAAAAACAAACAAACAAAAATCACACATGAATTCATTGACTCAGTTTCAGGAGTTGACGTCAAACCTTCATCTGTGCCTGCAAGTTTTGTTTTATCTGGATATTTTGTCAGTTCTTCAATTTTGATTTTGGTTGGGCCTTTTTTTCTTGATCAGGAATGTACTGAGTGCTGGTCTCAGTGTGCTATGGCTGTTTAAATGTCTGTTTCATCATTGCTCCTTAATATGTCCTTTACCTAGCTAAGCCCACCCTGGCTGGGTTCTGTGATGCTCTCAGGGGGACACATCTTGTCCCTCAGGGCATGCCAGAAACTGCTGTTCCTCACAGGCTTTGGCCTTTTCCCTCCTGTGCCACATTTACCCTCCTTCGATAAGATATGGTTGTGAAATCTTCATTCTTGGAGAGCCATAAAACCCAGAGTGGCCATGGCTCTGAGCACTCTGCTGCAATGGATGGTGTGTGCAGGTGATTTTTGCAGGTGCCTTCCCACCTAAATTGGTGATGTTTTTGGTTGGTTCTTCAGTGAGTAAATGCTGCTGGCCTACCAGCCAGAGCAGAGAACTGCACAGACTATTCTCAGATAAAATGCCTGTGCTGCTTTTAAACTACATATCTCTGTGCCAGTTCCCTCTAATCACTTTTGGGATCTGTCAGATTCCTAGTGGCTATCCTGGGAATAAAATGCAAGGGCTTGTATCATTTTTTTTCCTTTGGCACTGAGGCACATTTACAAATCCTAGAGAGATTTGTAATTTGAGGGGGGAAATCTGAGCTGGGGGCTGGATGTTGTGAGCAGAATGGTATGTGTGTGGTTTTGGGTTTGCTGGATTAGTGCTTTAAATCCCCTTGCTGCGACGTGCCTCGGCACACACTCTGACGTGGTGTTCAGCATCTAAGCTGTGTCATCTTCTGTGAACTTGGCTGACTTTTGCTGGCAGATGAAGAGAGAGCTGTGCAGTGTTCACAGGCAGCTTGCAGGAGAGATTGGAAGATTCAGATGATGTTGAAAGAGTAATAGTGGCAAGACATTGCTAAATGGCTTGTGTTAGCATTTTTCACTGTGCAGGGTTGATACCAGCTAACTGCTGTGGGGGTGTTGGGACATTCTTGCCAAATGTGAGATGTGTTCAATCTGATGGAGTGGGCCCAGAGCTGGTGTCAACAGAGCAGGTTCATCATCTTTGTTTTTGCTCTGCTCGGTTTTGCACTATGGAAATAAAATGAGGAAAAATGTTTGTTATGGATTACTTGCACAAACAAGTTATTTTATGGTTAGAAATACTTGCTTGATTTTAAATGTGACTTTTTCTGAAGTTCTCTTAAGTCTTATATTTGCAGGAAGTAGAGTGGGATTGCTAGATCAGAGACAGAAGAAGTAGTACTAACATGAAAACAGATTTTCTTCCTGAGTACCTCTTCATGTGTGTGAACAGCTGTTCACCAGAGCAGGCAGATAAAACACAAAAGTGCATAGCCAAATGGTGGAGTAGGAGAGGTTAAGTTTCATTTTTCAGTCATGCTTGAGCAGAAGTGGTTTTGTCAGAAGTAAATTTGGCTGAAGCCTTTAAAGGTGCATTTTGCTTTTTATTCTGGATGTATGATGGGTGCTGAAATACTCAGTTTAACATTCCAGTTACCTTGAAATAAATTGTAAAAGTTCTATTTGTTTCTTTAGGGTAAGGTTTTGTCTTTTCTTATGAGCTGGTAAATTTAGTGTTGCTGGGGATTTTCTTTTTGTCAAGCCTTTAGTCAGATAACAAAGACTCACTTGTATTGTTGCATGTATAAAGGTGAATACAAAATAATCCCTTCTCAGTACATTTTGAAGAGAATGAGGAGAGAAAAAAAACTATCAAAACTTTTGGATTTGCCTGAAAAAGTTTTAGGTGCCAGTGTGGAGAAGGGAGACTTTGAGAGATGAGTCATTGCTCAGTTTTCCTCTCTCCATGACATCAGAGCACCATCAAATAAATGGTCTCTCTTTCCCTTTGGCTCTGTCATATAGCTCTGAGTGTCTTAATGTACTTATTTGCAGATGAGTAATTAAGTACCCCCGTGGTTATTCCCTTGATGATGCTTTGCCTTCTGGGCAGTGTTGTCAGCTCAGTTCTGCTTGTTGGCTCGGGGCAGCTGAATTTCTGCTACATGTTTATGTAACAGGGGTCACTGCAGTAAGGAGAGAGAGCTCGTGGGAACGAGGAGAGGCACTCTTCTGGACTTTGCTCCCACCAAATTAAAGAAAACACAGTGCATGTGCATTTGCCCTGCAACAGTTCTGAACTATGATGGGCTGTTTTAACAAGAAAAAAATAAGTAGAGGTCAACTATTTACTTTTCTGTGTAAGAAGACTGCTTTTGAGTTGTTTTGGGTTAGTAACTTCTTGGATTTAAAATATTAAAATAAAAATCTTAGAATACAACAGAACTTTATCTAATTTTAATTTTTAATCTTTGCTGCAGTGATTACAGTCCTAATGTACAATGGGTTGTCTTATTTTCATAATTACGTTCTTTAAATATTCAGCTCTGTACAGACTAAAAAGCAGAAGATATTCAGATACCGGATGTGACAAAACTCCCAGCAAGAATGCAATAATTATGGATTGTGTTGATTGATCTCAGAGCTTTTATGAGATGTCCCTGTTTAGTGTTTTGCTTAGAAAATAGAATTTTATTTTTTTTTTTGAGAGCAATACTTCTCTTCAATTTTTAGCTGCCTTTTTCTTCCCTAGTCTCTTTTGGTCTCTAGTCATTCAGTTCCATTGAAAATGGCAGGAAATCAAATATTATTTTAAAGATGTTAATATGAAATCATTGTTTAACACACTCACTAATGAGCTGACCTTGCAAACAGGAAACAATTTTTCTTATAGTTAATTTTCTGAATATTTTCTTTCTTGCTATTCTGTATGATTCTCATGATGTCAGTTCAAGGTCTAATGACTGTGATGATTAAACCTTTATTGCATTATTTTAAATTGATAGCAGAACAAGCTAGTCACAGATTTATTTCTGAGTGTGAGAATTCTCTGCTGATGACACATATTGACATGCTATAATAATTTGTTATTAGTAGTCAATTGTAGAAGGTTAGTAACAAAGTATGTGAATTCTAGAAAGAGAAGTCACATGGATGAAAGCTGTTTCTTTCTTATGTGCAAGAGGAATGTAACACAGTGATTAAACTGGGAAGGTTTGCCTGCTTTTCAAATTGTAAAAGCAGTGACAGTATGAGAGTAGATCCAGGAGAATTTCATAAGGTGATGTGGTTTTGGGACCTCTAATTAAACCTTGGAAAAGAGTAAACAGTCACATAGAGAATGGTTGTTCATTATTCCTTCTGGGAGTAGCTGAAGATCACACTGTATTTAAATTCACATGTTAAGAGGCTTTTAAAATACAAAACTGTCCCATCTTTGAGTTGACAAGTATTTTTACTGTGTTGCCTAAGTTGGAATAGATTAATCTCAGTTCTTTTTTGTAAACTACACTTGGAAATGTAACCCAGAGGCTGACCATTTGCCCTGTTTTGTGTTTCAGTTGTTACTCTGTACGCCACGCTGGGAGGCGCAGCAATCGTTCATGGGCTGAACGAAACAGAGGTGACCACCATCATTACTAGTAAAGAGCTGATGCAAACAAAATTGAAGGTCAGAAAACTGCTCTTTGGCTTTCTCTTTGCAGTGTGTCTGTTCACCATTGTTAAATGGCCTGGTTCCATTGTACAGAGCAATGATTTATTGCCTTTTCATAAGGCAGACACTTTTGGAAGAAAATTTATGTATCTGTCTTCATGTACAGAAAGTGGTAGTTTGCTTTCAGTGGGTTTTAGGCTGCTCAGTGTCTGGAGAATGAGCAATTTGCAGTGTTGCAGAGCTGGAGTGCTGCCTGGAAAAACACCTTTACAAGAAACTGCCGTGGTTTCTGGTTGGATTGAGTGCCTATAAATGTAACAATGGGAAGAACAGAAAAATGTATAAAGAGCTAACTGTGATCATGCTCCTGGCTTGATATCAGGTGTTTTCCCAGCAGAGAATGGTTTTTACGTCTAAAGATGGGTGTTTAAAGAGTTAGAGCTGTTTTTCCATGGAGGGGGATAAAAAGCTCACTAAACGTTAGCACAGTCAAAGAACTTTTTTGACTTACTGACCCTGATGGAATACCCAAGTGGAACAACCAATCTGCATGAGTTTCATCATTCTGTGTTTTGGGGAAACTGGACCTTTCAGTTAAGGAAATTGTTTTAATGAAAAACTGTGCTGCTGTGGAAATCTGAATGAGAATTTCCCAGACTTTAAAATGGAGTTACTACAATGACAGTATCTATGCCATGCACATTTATTTCAGCTTGCAGTGAGAGAATGTATTTGTTCTGCTATAGATGATGATCTCTTCTTCCGTGAGAACACTGATAAATGTCTTTGAACTCATGTTTTGCTTGAAATGCTTAACTACTAATTTTCAATATTTTTGCTAGCTGTTTCTTGTTTTAAATAGCATAGTAACCAAGGAGTAACCTAAGAATTATCGTGAGCTCAGTATCACATTCTTTGTGTTCTATGGGAAGGGAAAGTCAATTATGTCTCTAAATCACTGCAGTCTTATTTGTGGGGTTTTCAGGAAATAAAATACAAATCAGTAAATGTTTGGAGAAGTTTTTTGACTTAAAATTGGTAAGCTTCAAGCTTTGCAGCTATTTGAGCTTGGGAGATTTATCCTTCAAAATTCTGAGATGTTTTATATTAATGCTTTTTAAAATGTATACAGCAGGTAGCATGGAGGGTTTTGTTCTTGGTTTTCATTTTTGCATCCTGGCATAAAAGGAATTTTTAATTTCTGAACCTCTCTTTCATTTTCACAGGAAATTGTTTCTCAAGTTCCACTACTGCGGCATATAATTACAGTGGATGGCAAACCCACAACGTGGTCAGAGTTCCCCAAGGGTGTCATTGTTCACACCATGGCATCTGTGCAAGCCATGGGGGCCAAGGCAGACACTGGTAGGTTCTTCCTCTTCAGACCATCTCTTTTGATGCCCTAGTTTGACCCTGTTGAGTGAACTTGAAGAAACTGCAGATTACAAAATTCTGCAGATTTAACCTTTTCTTTTCTCCTTTCCCTTTAAATAAAATCGGTGTGATGTTTTTTGTTTTATTTTCGTTGTGGGTGTTTGGATTTTGGGGTGTAAGTAAAAAGTAAAAACTGACTCCACAATCAAGTGTCATGGGTTGAAGGGTAGTTTTTAGGACAAGTCATTAATTCAGGATAGAAACTTAAAAAGCATTCTTATGATCAGACTTATTAAAGCCAGGCTATTCAAGGCACAGAAGGAAAATCATTGTATATTTTATAGCAAAAGAAATCAGTAATTTGATGCCATTAAGTTTTGTAAAATTCACAGATAGCAAAATGTAAAATAGTAATTTGAATCTGATAGAACTTGGTCACTTAGTACATTTCTGAAAGCATCAATCTATGTAAATTCATTGAAATCTATTTCTGGTCTATGTAATATTTTTAGAACTCTAATTCAGAATTTTAGAACTTATTTTAATTGTAGTCTTAAGAAATTTTTATACTTGGCTCTGAAGAGCTGCCCATCCTAATATTTTAACATTTCAATGTATTCAGTAATTGCTTTCTTTTGTTCTTATCTTTTGTGTTATCAGAATCTCTTAACTACTGCAGGCTCAGGAATGTTGGATTGTATTTTAGGAGTGGGGTTGGTGGTCAGTCCATCTGATTTTGATGTTCAGGGGAATGGCAGATTTGCTCCAAACATCATGACCTCTCAATTTCTTTGGAAGATGCATTTCCCTATTTGATATACCAGTTTCACGTACTACTGAAACAGTTTAATACAACACCAGCAGAAAAATTTTGGCTGTAATTCACTAGCTCCCTGAAATTTTTTAATCTATGTGCTATGTAAAAAAGTATTTAATCTTTCTTCAGTCTTTTAAATATCATGTACTCTGCACTACAATAAAGCAACATTATCTTTGTCAAGTTAACTATTCATAAACTGTGAAATGCTATCATGAATTGTTTATGGTCAAGCATGTCCAATTAATATTAAGTAGATGAGCTATTGCTTATGTTTCTTTTCCTCTGTGTTGTTCATTGTGCAGGATAGGCAGGATTCAGTGAGTGAAAAATTATTAAATGTTGCTTTCATGCTTCTCATTCAGTGTGTGCACTGTGCCACATGCACTGTGTGTGATGCAGTTTCCTCTGAGTAAGCACAGTAGTTTTTGTATCTTCTTGCTCTCAGCACAAGTATTTAAAAAGCACTTTAATCCAATTAAAGCTGTTGAACTTCTTTTAAATATTTATGGAGATGGGACCTCAGGTTGGCTCGGCAGTGCTTTGCTGCAGGTGTTGCACATGAGGCAGAGTGTTGTTCCCTGCCAGGGAGCACGTGAGGCACAGAGGGGTGGACCCAGGGCAGTGAACCTTCCCGAGGCAGGGATGTTCAGTGATGCTTTGGACAAGCCAAAGCTCTGCCTGTTTTTCTCTCCACAGCAGGAGTAGGGGAAAAATAATAGGAAAACTGTTGTGGTGGATAAGGATAATCAAAGTATTGCCTCAGCTAATGCAAAGTTCCTTCTCTTTGTGAAAGCACTTAAGCTTGACCACAATCTTTTTTAAGCAAAAGCAGAATGTAATAGCAAGGGTCCTGTGGTGCTGTATTGCAGCACTGCTGAAATGTGTCAGTGTGTCAGATCTCCCAGCTTGAGAGGCTCTCCACACATCACACATCCTATTTTTTAACAACTTGCAGGAAACAAGCAGCCGTCCAGGCCTGTGCCCTCGGATATCGCAGTGATCATGTACACAAGTGGATCCACAGGAATTCCCAAAGGAGTTATGATCTCCCATTGCAACATAATTGCTGGGATAACTGGAATGGCTGAGAGGATCCCAAATCTGGGGTGGGTACCAACTGTTACTGACCAGCAAGTAAAGAAGTCACGTAGTTGCATTTAATTTTAGATTAATTACTGTGTAAAATGTGAAGTGTTTTATATTGCACTGGCATCTGGGCATCTTCCAGCACTGCACTAAATGATGTGATACTACTTCATGTACTCTTTGTTTTCTCCTCTTTGGTATGTGGTCAAGGCCAGGACACAAAAACCTGTGACACCACCTTGCATTAGAGTGGTTGAAAGCCTCCCTAAGCAGTGCTTGCCTTGATTAATGTTTAAATCCTGTGGCTTCTTTCTGTGTGGTGCAGTTTTTAATCTCATCCACTGAGTTGCCTTTGCAACCATAACACATGGTTAATTGTCTTGAGATGAGTAACCAGAGTAACCATCACCCTTTTTTCATGGCTTAAACTTACAGTGTGTAATATGCAGCTCTTGAAACAAAACCCACATGATTTGAAATATGCTCTCTAGCTCAAAGGCATTTTCTGCTTTCTCATTTCTGCAGTAAACTTTGCATGAATTTGGCTTAATGATGCATCTGAGGACACTAGTGATACAACATAAACCTATATTTTAAAATAAATTCTTTGCAGGGAAAAAGACATTTATATTGGGTACCTGCCCCTTGCCCATGTTCTGGAGCTGAGTGCTGAGCTCGTGTGTCTGTCTCACGGGTGCCGCATCGGTTACTCTTCCCCTCAGACATTGGCTGACCAGGTATGTTGTAGGTGTAAGTCCTTACATGAAAAAAAAAGAAATTAATAAAAAATTACTTATGTCAGACCTTTGTAATATTTCTTTAAAAATAGTACAAATTTTGTTTCTGATGTTAAAGATCTTGAATGTGTCTGCTAGTAAACTTGTTCTTCACTTTAGTCTTCTAAAATAAAGAAAGGAAGCAAAGGGGATGTTACTACACTTAAGCCAACTCTAATGGCAGCAGTTCCGGTAAGTAACTGAAGGATGAATAATTTTTAAAACCTTTTTTAAAATATAATTTATAATTCAATTTTTAGCAGCAAAATTAATACCATGACCATTTAGATAGAAAAAGTAGATGTTAAGCTGCCTTAAAATAATAATTTTGGTACTTATTTGCATGTTGAGGATAAACAATCATGATATGAGTATCAAACTTTTTCAGAGTTAAGATAGCTAGAGAGATTCAATTCCCATTTTATTTAGTCATTTCTAGCTTGTTACAGTGAAAGAGTGGAATAAAGAGAGCTAGCAGCTGGGGGCTAACTCTTGCTCCTGCCCAGATTTTGCTTTCCTCCTTTCCATGAACATCTTGCTGTCTCTTAGCAAGGGAAGAGGAGGGAATCTGGGAGTGGGGTTGTCACCTGAAGCTCACTTGAATTTCTAGACTGTGTTTTCTTTTTGCTGTACTGAATTCAGGATTTCTGTTTCTTTGAGATAAAGTTCATCTTTTTACGTAACTAGGAAATTATGGATCGAATTTACAAAAACGTCATGAATAAAGTGAATGAAATGACCAGTTTCCAGCGGAATCTGTTTATATTGGCCTACAACTACAAAATGGAACAGATTTCCAAAGGTTACACTACCCCACTCTGTGACAGGTAATGTTAACTTCCTTTGTAATGGCACCAAAAAAATCAAAGTCTTACCATGGGAGCAGTATCTGGTTTTCTTGTGCTTTTCTTCATTTTATTGTTGACACTTTGAACATGAACAAATCTGTACTTGAGTGTAAATTGAAACAACAAATCAGGAGTTTGTGTGATGGATTTAAATACTTACTGATACAATTTGAGTCTTCTTTAATTGAAATTGATTGAAAATTTACAGTTATTGCATTTTCATCAGGAAGTTAATAATAGATTTATACAATGTTTGGGTAAGATGAGAAGTTTATTCCTACAGAAAACTGGAGATTCGACATTTTGGCAGAAGGGTGCAATGGTGTACCTCAAAGTGGAAAGAACCCACAGGACCATTGACTCTGGGTTTCCATAAGAGTAAATGATAATGTATTTGCAAAATTTATACAACTTAAAGTATTTTTAGGAGAAAATCAGGCAACTATACTGCCTCATTAAACCTGTGTTCTCAAACATCTAACCCATCTTCAAACTAGAACATGGAAACAGTCTTAGAAATCTGTGCCTGTATTTCTGAAAACTTCAATGTGCTGCTTCAAGGCTTTCCTTGGAAGTCATAAAAGTGTATTTGAAGACAGTGAAAACTCAGTTCAGATCCAAAACGAGGTGCTCTCTTGCTTTGTTTTGAAGCACCAAGATGTCCTTTTCCCTCTGCCTTTCAGCCTTATCTTCCGCAAGGTGCGGATGCTGCTGGGCGGGAAGATCCGCGTGCTGCTGTGCGGCGGCGCCCCGCTCTCGGCGGCCACGCAGCGCTTCATGAACATCTGCTTCTGCTGCCCCGTGGGGCAGGGCTACGGCCTCACCGAGTCCGCCGGGGCTGGCACCATCACCGAAGGTGGGTGGCACCGCGGCCCTCAGGCACCGGCGCATGCGCTCGGCCCCGCGTGGCTCAGCCCTGCCCACTTTTGCTGGTACCACCAAACATCATTGGGGAATCCTGCAGTCAAGTGGTCCTAAAAATGTGTCAAACAGTGGCAGTGCTGATTGGGATGCATGGTGCTAGAGCAGGTGACCCACGTGTGAGATGAAGGTTCTCCTTTGTGGTGGAGCAGCCCATTCTAGCGTGAATGGGATCTTGGCGTTGTTGTACTTACCACGTGAACTGAGTAATTTTTTTCCAATTTTGTTCAGTATATTGAGATGTCAGGAATTAAAATCTTCATGCACCAGATTTTAATTTCATATAACAGAACCTACTGGTTTCAGTTGCCTTTTAGTAACTGAGGGTATCTGTTAATACAGCCATCTACTCTCCTGGTGGGATAAGAATTTCATCTGTGTTCTCTTGATAAATCTGCTGGGTTTTCGTGGAGGTTTGGTTCTGTGAATTAAAGTTCAGAAATAAATAGCATTTAATTTTCACTGAGAATGCATGACAACAAAAGATTATTTTTTTCCTAGCCATCTCTGGTTTTTTGTTTTTCTGAAAATGCACTTATTTAAATTCTAGTTTGGGACTACACTACAGGAAGAGTGGGAGCACCTTTGGTCTGTTGTGAAATCAAGTTAATGAACTGGGAAGAAGGTGAGAATTCCTGCTTATGATTTAATTGTAATGTGTTTGTGAGAACTGTGTTTTTCTATTGGGCTTTGCTCAGTAGCAGTAATTAAAGACTATTTCTTGGCTGTTTGAATTTTAAATGCTACTTTTGCCTATAAAAGTTTGCTTTTGGGGAGAAGAAACGGAAAATAAATTCCTCAATAGTTTCAAAACAGAGAAATATCCAGACAGAAGTTACCAATGCAAGTGACATTTTGAGTAGGTAGTATGCATGATACCTTCAGTTGCCATTAAGAAATTACTTTAAAATAATCTTCATAATATTATTCTTAAAGTCATTAAAAACTGGCATGTAGACCAGAAGCTTAATGGATACATTATAAGATACGTATAATAAATTTTGAAATGCATTTTGGTGTTTCCTTTCACTGTAGGCTTTTATGTACTGTAGAGTAGAAATACATAATACTTAAATGTGTTTTGGACTAATGCAAAACCTTATGGATTTTTCCTTCTCTAAACTATGAGGCAAAATTATTTGGTTTTATTTGAGCCTGTGTGAAACTGATAAAGCACATTACTTACTTCTGCCAGAAGAATGGCACAAATTTTTGCTTTGGAATATGTTTTCATTTTCATAAACTTAATAAAACTCCCCATCCTTCTAGGTGGATATTACAACACTGATAAACCATACCCTAGAGGTGAGATCCTTATTGGAGGGCAGAATGTGACTGTGGGCTACTACAAAAATGAAGCACGAACCAAAAAAGATTTTACTGTTGATGAGAATGGGCAGAGGTGGCTCCATACTGGAGACATTGGAGAGTTTCATCATGATGGATGTCTAAAAATTATTGGTGAGTTAATAAATTCAGGTGACATGTATATGTATAGATATTTATATACACACACATCTTTCAGGGCTGTGAAATACAGTAATGAAAAAAAACTTCCGTATCTTGTCATGCAATCTAAAGCCTTCCCATGTATCTCAGGGAAGTTCTGATATGTTAATGTAAACTTGTTTGTGTGCTTTAGAAGGTGATTTTTGGTTCATTTTGAAACAATCTTCACATTGACTCCCTAAGTTGGTGAGACTGGGTGGTAATTAGGGAGTTAAAGACAAGCTAACTGAGTAGATAAGCTACCTTATATTGTATAATTTAGTACAATTGTGTTCAATAACCTCAAGTAATTTGGGCTTAATTTTTGGCTCCTATAGTTGTTTTTCAAGTAAAAGGTGAACAGTTGCTCTTTAAATACGGATTTAGCTTGAAATAAATAACATAATGCCACCAAATGGTGCATATCCTGCCTTATGGGTCAAAAATGTGTCCTCCTGGCTAGCAGTGGCTTTTGCATAGTCCTACTTGTCTTCCATGCACATGATGGTGCTGTCATATAGGAAATGCTGTTCTGAAGGCAGAAAATCCATGGAATGGTAATATCCCTCCTTTTGTTGGGACAGACAGACTGATAAAATGCAGGCTGGAAACCTAACATTAAAGGTTTCTGGTACATTCACCAAAGATGAGTCAGTTTATATATTTAAATGCTTATTTAAATAAGCATTTCAGAAAAACGTAAAATCGATGTTTCACAGTTTTCTATTCTGTTTAACACTTAATTCCTTTCTTCCTCGATAGATCGCAAGAAGGATCTTGTAAAACTGCAGGCAGGAGAATATGTTTCTCTTGGCAAAGTAGAAGCAGCTCTGAAGAATCTCCCACTGGTGGATAATATTTGTGCATATGCAAGCAGGTAAGAGCAGCTTATACTGCTCTGTTCTTTGTCCTCTGAAGCAAA
Source organism: Hypocryptadius cinnamomeus (assembly GCA_013400635.1). Taxonomy (NCBI): domain Eukaryota; kingdom Metazoa; phylum Chordata; class Aves; order Passeriformes; family Zosteropidae; genus Hypocryptadius; species Hypocryptadius cinnamomeus. Next base: position 90,879 of record VYZP01053838.1, read on the forward strand.
ATTTTTTGCCACTCAATGTGTAGCATTTTTTAAATCAGTTAAAAAAAGGATTTTACTTATAATACAATGGAATTACAAAACAAAAAGATCTGAAATCCATTTTTATTTTTCCTTTCTCATTTGTTGTCATCATTTATTGGAAAATACCAATGATGAATCTTACATTCCCATTTCCTCTATGTGAAAAGCAGCTGAGCTCTATTGCTTGAGGCATCACTCAAGCACTTTGGAGATTGTTACCTTTAGAAGCCCTAGGACACCTTGTTCCTTACTGTGTTTAGTTGTGATTTGTACTTCAGAGGAGGTACTGTGGTACTTCAGAGGAAGGGGGGAGAAAAAACCACCAATGGCCCAGTAGCTGGCTTGTGAATTAAATTTACCTTTCTTTACCCCTCTTCACCACCTTGAAGCTTGAGAAAACCATAATCTAAACACTGTGCAAACACACAATAAATGACAATTAAATGCCATTTCTATTTGCTTTATATGTGTACTAATAAATGACATGATAAGGGCTCAAACATGTCTTAAGTTTCTATTTCTAGAGTTTCTTATCTCTTACACATATAAATATACTTCAGGTGGTGTTTGTTTCCTGTTGACATTTGACATTGATGTTTGGAAAGTTATTTTGGAGCTTCTGAATGATCAGAAATATTCTGACTCCCATTAATGTCCCAAAAAGCCCCACTTTACTTTGAAAGAAGCCAGGATAAGCTTACCAGAGAATTGCTCAGTGGTAATAAATAAAACAATTAACTTTTGGTTTGTTCACCTGGTTCTCTGTAATTTTGGAGGGGTTTGTGTAGTCATTCTGTAACTGCAGTTTTGGATCAGTAGGCTGGCATGCATTGGGCCAGCCACTGCTGAGGAAATTTCCATTCTTTTATTTGTGGTTTGGACTCACTGCATGAGTCTCACGTTTGCTGGCTTTGACAACCTGAAGCTGCAACTGTTCCAAGCACCCTCTGTAATCTGTGGAGAAAGAGCTTCCTCCATGTGAATTCTTCTCTTCCAGGGTTGCAGTTCACTATTGGACTTGTGCTACCAAATTTTTGTGTTAATTTTGCCAGGTCAACATAACACTGGAAGCTAAAATGCACTTGCCAGCCAGACACTTGACTCTGATAGGCCATGTCGTGTCTATTACTTAAAAACAGGAAAACCTATGAGCAATTTTTAAAGGTAATTTACAAAGAAGAGTCCAGACCAAGGACAAACAAGACAAGACATTCCAGATTGGTTTTTCTGTTGCTGCTGTACTTTCTTAATACTGTTATGTGTGTGATGTGGCCTGAGTAGCCATATAATAGAGTCCCTGAATGATTGTCCATATGCACATTTCATTGTGGGCATGTGCTCACCTCAGCAGTGGGAGCTCAGAGAGGTTTTGTAACAGTGCCTGTGACCTTTCTTGGATCCTGTCTCCCCTTATACTTTACCTGGGTGATATTGTATGCAGGAGGAGTCCTTTGTAGGTGTTCTGTCTCCCACATGCAAAAGGACAAGGAGGGCAGACTTTTACAAATGGGTTTAATATGTGGTTTGACCTCAGATTTTAGGGTGCAAAGCTCCTCTGAACATGGCAGTAGGGAATCAGAATTGTTTGCATGCTATTGCTACTTCAGAAACTGTATTGACTTCAGACAAAATAAGTGAGATAAGGAATAAAAACATTTGCTGAAAGGAATCATGGTTAGAGCTCTGTCAGAGGAGACTCCTACTGCTTTATCAACACTTCACCCATCCAAGACACATTAAGTGGGTTTCAAGCATCATGTCAGGAAAATTAGTAGCTCAGTTACCTGAGGAATGAGCAAACATGACAAAAAATCTGAGGGAGTCCTCAGTAATCTCAAGGGGATAAGGACCAGGCTTTACAGAATAGAAACAGTGATATCTATGTGTAATGCCATTAAATATGTTTCTGACCACAGGTCTGAGAGCTGTAAGTGGGTAGAATCATAATCACAGCAAGGGAATGAGGCTGCCTAGTGTAGGACAGACATTTTGACAAAATCTTTCATCATGGAAGAGATGACTAAGGAGGTCTTGAGGACCAAAGTCTGAAAATTTCCACTGAAAATCACTTCCAAGGCAAAGGTACCAAATACAAAGGATCGGCATAAGGAGCAGCGACAGGGCAGTAACTGCTCGAGAGGGAAGGTGTGCCTTCAGGATACCACTCAAGACAAAACAGTGCTTTAGCATTTGAACTGCAACAAGTGAAGATTTAACTTTGTGGCACAGAATGAAAAACTACATGTACCAGGAACTGAGAGCTGCAAGGTGTTCTTTACAAGAAAAAAAACAGTTGGATGAACCTGTTTGTCCAGAACAAGTACACTTCTACTGAAGGGGCTGAATTTTAGATGAACTGAAATTTTGATGCTTACCCAGCCAACTGATTACTTCTACGTGCTGTTTATCCCTGGAGACACTGGTGATATTGATGGACATGATCTTGAGCATGTCAAAAGACTACAGGAACCAGGGATGAAAGTGCCAGAGTCCTTTGTGTCCCAGGTGTCTTCACACAGAATGCCTACACAGCAGGGAGCAAGGTTACAAGGGTTCAGTTTAGAGTGCAGCATGAGTGTGCGTGGGAGAAATGGGCCAGAGGCAAAGGCAGAAGGTGAGATGCAAGCAGTAGTGATAGTGAGGCTAATCTGAAATCATCCTGTAATACATTTTGAGGAAGAGAAAAATGAGAATAGTTTTGAGCTGACAGACAAAGCTTGTGATGATGCTGCCAGGGAAGTCTGTGTTTATAATGGACTCTGGTGCAGTCTTCTCAACTCCTGTCAGATGCCCATTATGATTCATGCCAGTGAGAAAGGAGAAAATTGCAATGTGCAGTAACCAAAAGCATTGGTAGTATCTTATAGAGGTAGCATCTTAAAATTATCTTGAAGACCTTAAAGGATATAATACAGTAATCTGCATGCTAGGGCTAAGGTTACATATTTGGTATTAATGATCTGACTGGTGAGAGATGAAAAGATTTAATAATTTTGTAGATAGTTAAGATGGGAGGGAACCAAAGCCACAGTGGAGGATAGGATGAGAATTCAGAGCAAGCTTGGCTAGATGGAGATTTGCTTGAAAATAGCAGTAAGTTAAAAGAGAGGAGTTGTAAATTATACTTACAGCTAAATAAACTGCAGAAGTTAAGGGTGAGAACCACCAGTTGGTAGCAATTCTGTAGGAGCTGACATGAGTCCACAAGTGCTATGCTGTTATAAGAAGGTAAAAGGCATAATCAGATGTATTGCCTACAAAATGCATGATGATCTCTTTGCTCTAACAAGTATTAAGGGGTCTAAGTCCATCTGAGGAGATGGACCTCATGAAAAGAGTCCAGGAAAAAAATGGCGATGTCTGGCCAGAGACCTGTTGATGGCATGAATTAGGAGAAAAGGGCACTGCTGATATGTCTAAATAAACCTAAGAAAGGAAGCAAGACTGAAAAGGTGACAAGCAAAATCTGTGAATGAATAGATAGCTTCTGTGGAAAAGAGAGGGACATCTGACAGTTGTGAGGTAAATTTCTAAGAGGAAGAGTCAGGAGTTGCCATCAGCAGCAGCTTATCCATGCTATGGTGTCATGATCCGTGAGTGATGAAGCTTTGGCATTAGTGCTTGCTGATGTTTAAGAAAGATGCAGACAAACATCTGTTAGATGTATCTGACCCTGCTTCAGGGCAGGTGAATTGATTAGGGGCTCTTCTGACATCACTTTCAACTCTGGCTCTGTGATCTGCTTTGTTAGAATGTGTCAAGCTGCTGTGTGAGGTTCTGTGCAAATTTTACCTAAACTTTACACCATCTGAAAAGCTCTGAACACCTGTTTCAGAGTGAACTATGCTTTAGGGCCCAAAGACTTTGAGATCACAGCTTCCTATGTTCTGGCATGTCAGGAGCAGACCAAAAAAGCGCCAACAGTAGAGTGAGTGTATGGACAATCACTTGAAAGAGAAAGAGAAGTCACTTCCCTTACAGAAGCAGGCATCCTTTGAGATGTGTTGTGCATATGCTCATTCCACAACCTGTCCAACCCCTCTTCACTGCAGTCCTCTACTCCTCTACAGTCACTGGACTCTGCAGTTGAGAGGAAACTGAGGTAGGGAAGCCGCACACCAGTCTCCATTCCGGGCTGCAAAACATGAGCAGAGGCAGGGCGCAGTGACATCGTGTGGGTGCTGCTTCCCAAAGCTTTGGGCATGAGACACAGTGGAATATGCATATGGACAGCACACCTTGAAGCAATCCAGTTACTGTAAGGTAAGTAGCTTCTCTTTCTACTTACTTTTAAGCAGGCAGAGGTAACTTGTGTACTATTTCAGGAGGATTATCAGGTGAACAAAAGCCAGCTGTTAAGAGCAATATCTCTGTATGAAGTGTAAACACCCCAACTTGAAATGTTATTTTTGAAGAGTTGTTTACTTTGCCGTATTCATACTAAAGTACATTGTGCTTCTCAGTTTCCATTCTTATGTCATTGGATTTGTTGTGCCAAATCAAAAGGAGCTCGCAGAACTAGCCCGAAAAAAAGGATTTAAAGGAACCTGGGAAGAGATCTGTAACAGTCCTGAGATGGAAAAAGAGGTTCTGAAGGTGCTAGCTGAGGCTGCCATGGCAGGTGAGTGGCTGGTAGATGGTATCAATCTTATGGACTGCAATATCTGTGAAATAGATAAGCATGGGCCCTAAAATATTTCCTTGGGTATGTATATTTCATTGAACCTGTTTGAGGTTTTCGTACAAAAGCCCCCAACAACAAAACATGAGTTGGGTCAGTCCTTTTGTTTCATGCAGCTTCTTTTACTGTGGCCCATAGCTGAGGAAAGAATATAAAAACTGAAGCTTTACAAGTACAATTCTCTGTATGTATGTGTGTATGTGTTGTGTTCTTTAAAATGTCCTGTAGTGTCTCGTTGGCCTTGCTGCTGGTCCAAAACCAGTGTGGGCCAGCTATAGATCCATAATCATAATATGCATTAGGTATCAGACAGTCTCACATGCTACATACCAGTTCAGAGTTGAAATGCTGCAAAAAGACCCTGAAAACACAAACCTAGTAGTTTAATGCTGAAGGGAGAAAAAGGGCCAGGAAAATCTAAAAATAGCAGGTTGCACATGATAAATATACATTTGTGTATATTTTTGAAATTCAACTTGAAAGGAGAGGATTTTTTTATTACTGCTATCTGTTGACTACTTTTCTTAGTTATTTTCTTTTCTCATATCTGAAACCACAACAGAAATTGTTGCAAATGATAGCTTTTTGTGCTGAAGGTGTAACATGCAGAGCACTACTCTCTTTCAGTACAGGGAAGAGTTCCCATATGAGCTTAATTCCCTTCATGAATTTAGAACTATCAGGGAAAAAACAAACTCCCCCATTTTTTCTAACCTAAGCAGTATGAATTTTAAGATTTTCTCTCCAGATGATGAATAACATGATGCTGATAGAGCAGAGTCTGTTTTGAGGATATCATTTCCATGCACTGAGGCTTTTTTCGAAGTTAGGGAGCTGCAGAGATACCTGAACAGGTGGGCTTTATTCCCACCTGTATTCCACAGTATTTCTGTGGAAACCGGACAACAGGTACTAGCAGATCCTGTCCCTCTGCTTGTGACACCACAGGTTGTCAAACAGCCATGGGGGTTGGAGGAGCACTTCTTCATTTGGGTCACGTGCGTGAGGATATGATTTCTCTTTTTGTGCGTAACTGTCGCCATGATATTTTATGAAAAATCCTTTCAATAGGATTTTCTCCTGAGAAGCTGAGGAGCCTCAGGAAAGAAATGTGAACAATAAGTATCTGCTGCTGTGGAATGCAACAGGTGCATCTGTGATTGGTGCATGTTGGTTGTTTCTAATTAATGGCCAATCACAGTCAGCTGGCTTGGACTCTCTGAGAATCACGAGCTTTTGTTATGATTCCTTTCTATTTCTTTCTAGCCTTCTGATGGATTTTTTCTTTCTATCCTTTTTAGTATTGTTTTGGTATATTATTTGAATACCATATCATAATATAATAAAACAGCCTTCTGAAACATGGAGTCAAGATTTTCATCTCTTCTCTCGTCCTGGCACCCTCGAACACAACCATACTTAACTTCAGGAAAATGGCTTCATTTAGGTTGTGTATTAAAAATGTTTCTTTTCACAGCAAACCTGGAGAAGTTTGAAATCCCAGTGAAGATCCGTTTGAGCCCAGATCCTTGGACCCCAGAGACTGGTCTGGTGACGGACGCGTTCAAGCTGAAGCGCAAGGAGCTGACGGCGTTCTACCAGCCGGACATCGAGCGGATGTACGGAACAAACGTCAAATAACCCTCCTCTGCACCACTGCTGCACTGCTGAGCTCGGAGCAAATAGGAAATACTTGAATTGCCTGTCTCAACTCAACACTTGAGATCAACACACAAAACCACCACTCCTCATTTCCAGCTTAAACTGTTCTTTCTAATGACATCGCCGTGATGACTGGCAAGTTTAGTAAAATGTTACGGCAGCAAATTTGTGTCGGTCTCCTTTTTTCCAGTTTTCTCTGCTACCTTGTCAGTCTGTGGATTTTCCCGGGTCTTTTTGGGAAACCATGATTCTGAAGCCTCAAGTTTTTAAACATTTATAAATCCTGTATAATGTTTTATTTGTATCTTTAAAATTTGGATGTATATAGAGAGAACTTGGCTATATAAGAAATGGTTATACTGGGGGCCTTTTTTACCTAATTATTTAAAGATAAGAAGGTATTGATGTTGTGACATTATGTACATTGAAAATGCTTGTAACAAGGTAATTGTTGAGCAGAGGACCAGGTTATTTGCTGCTGTGCTATTTTTCTGTGTAAATCTGAGGGAGAAAATGTTTGACATTCCAGCTTGTGTAATGCACCTTTAATATGTGCCTAATGGTTGCTTTTATTTTTATCTGAAAATGGAAGGATGGTTGTGGCACAGCTCTGCCTCGAGGCAGGTACTCTTGCAGGTGTTAGTTAAAGCTCCTTTAATACAGAAGATGCTATTAACACAGCAGAAGTTAAACCTAAGAATAACCTCTCAGATACAGAAACTCCTTTTTTAAATAGCTCATGACCATTTCATCCAGAGCTGAATTGTGTAGTGCTAATATGAACTCTCATCATTAATTTCACCTTATACTTTACAAGCTTGACTGTGTCCTTTTAATAGAGGGACTGTAGCAACCTTTGTCTTTTCTCATTAGGGTTGGACATTACAGTGGGTTTCCTCTTCTGTTGTTTATTAAGGTTTGGCAAGACCCCTGCTCTGCCCTAGCTGCAACCCAGATCTTCCTGGGGGGATTTTTAAAGTCATAATGACAGTTATGTTCTCAGCTCACACAGTGCCTAGCTGCCCTTTGTGCCATTAAAAATCTCCCTTTGATTCTCTGTTCTTTTGTGTAGTACTTTTTGCTTTAAAAACAGATATTTGAAGCATTTGTCAGCCAGAGTTATGTTGCTTGGTTTGTTACACCTAATTCTTACTTTGGGAAAGAGTGTCAATTTCTGTTTCAATAGAGATTCATGGATATTGTTTGAAAAAATATGGGGGCTCTTTTCATCTTGAGTGAGAGCATTCAGATTTGTTTCAGATGTGAATTTTATTTTCAGAATATTTCTGGAAAGAATGTTCAGGGTTACATGAGAATGTGAAAAGGCATACATCAGTCAACTTGGTGATGAAGCAAATACTAAAATGGTTTTAATTTGGAGATCACTCTCATGTGTATCCTTTACTTGTAGTACTGAAATTCGAGGTCCTGATGCTTACTTAGTGCCCTGCTATGGTAGCACATAGCAATGCTGAAGGCCAAAAGCTTAGTTCGGGAGAGGGAGTTCCTGCTGATTGTCTTTGTGACATGAGGTTTTGGGAGGTATTTGATGTGCAAATCCTCATTTATAAACCTCTGAAATATTTTTTAATTAATGCTCTCCATTGATTATAGAAAGCAGATTCATAGGAGTTGAAGGTTATCAAGCAGGTTCCCTGATGAGATGATGAGGTGGTTTGTGCTAATTATGGATTTCCCCGCTGCTGTCCATGACAAACTGTTAACATTTGGTAAATTTTGGTGTAAGTAATCAAATGAAAATAGAAGCAACAAAAAGAAATCAGAACCATATTTTTGAGATTACTGCCTTTAGATATCCAGATCATGAATGAAAACCTTGTGACAAATAGAGATAAGACAAATATTGAAAAATGACTAAAGAATCCAAATGTGGAAAAATTGCCAAGGTTGTAGGGAAGTGTCACACCATGTATTAGGCATTACTAACACTTAAATTTGTATCCGTGCTCCATCAACAGGTTCTTAAATAGAACTCAACACAGACTGTACATTGTTCAAATATTTTTAGTGAAAAATAATAAATTGCTGAAGTACTATGTATATCACTTGGTGCATTGTGCAGCAGATTTAAGAAAATAAATCTGCTTTTGGTTAAACAAATCTGAAGTTAGTATTTTGTTCTGCTAAGGGTTTAAATCCCCTTTTGAGAAATTGCATGAAGGAAACTTTTAAAATGGTTTGGAAATAGTTTTATTTTCTTTTTTCTAATCCAGTCACAAGATGGGGTTGCAGTCTAACTGTGCATTTGATTTTACAGTTCAGGTTTTTTATGTTTAAAATGGATGTGATATATATAGTTTCTCTTTCATTAGGCATCAGTTTCATTGTGGACATTTATTTCTTCTACAGAATGTGAAAACAAAGCAGTTCATTAAGTTAGTCTCAGTGCTGGAGATAGAAAGACTTCTAAAAATCTTTGTGGTGAGTGTGGGGTTTTTTCTTTTGGTTTATAGCAGAAGACAGACTCCACTCCTGCTGGATTGTGAGTACTTCCATGTCCCATTGAGGCCACCTGTGCAGTGGGTGCTGTGGGCTGTGCTGGATGTTCAGTCATGCTGCAGCTCAGCTGTGGGGCTCCCTCCCCTGCTCCTCTGGGCTGCCAGGTCCTTCTGGCTGCCACCCTGTGCTCCTGCATTGCTGAGCACAAGAACAGCTTTGGAGGGATTTGTTCCAGCCCTGCAGAGATGCACTGCTTGCCAGCTGGGACTTCCCCTCCATGTTTTTTTTAAATTTTTTTTTTTTTGTGCGTGTCTTCCCATGCCCTGTGTAACAAGAACAAAGGTACCTGCTGGAATGCACTGCACTGTCCCAGGGGCTGTGGGCAGCTGTGCAGGAACTGAACAGAAGTGTGTGCTTGGGAGGAGTGGTCTCTGTCACGTGGGGGATCTGTAATGGAAAGAAAGAGCTGTAACTTTAAACAATCTGAGTTCAAACTAAGAGCAAGGAGCATATACCTCACCTGAAGGGCCCCCAAAAGAGGGGGATTTTCAACAAAACTTTTGTAAATAAAAACTTACCAGGTCTCTGAATCGTTGGAAATTGTAACAACTTACTCTCTTGTGAAAATCTATGTATTTCATGATTAAAATGGTTGACCAAGAATTCCAGGGATACTGTGAATATCCTTTAAATTTCAAAAAATTTTCAGGACTTTAGGCTATCATTCAATCTAGATGTAAGTGTTCTTTACAGAGCATAGGGTTTCTGGGGTAGGTGAGAAATTCAAAAGTTGCATGTCAGAAAAGAGTGTGAGTTTGGTGCTGCAGGTCTCCCAGAGGCAGGAGCACACCTCAGAGGGGAGCTGCAGCTGAGCAGGGAAAGGTTCTGCTGAAATGGCAGTGAACAGCAGCGTGTGGCTGGAGCTAAGAGCACAGCAGGTCCCTGCATCCCTCTGCTTTACAGACAGACAGAGCAGGGTATGGAATCCAAACCATACATTAGAATAGCCTGTAAAGCTGGTAAGTTTATGCAGAAATTGCTATGGGACATAAAGCTCCTTTGCAATAACCTTTGTCCTGCTAAAATTCACAAACTTTTTATTCTGTACTAAAACTACATTTAGGTGATGCAATGCAGCATTTTTAAATTTTATTACTGTGGTGTATTAACTACTTTGGGCTTGCTATAAAATCATGTACATCTGTTTCTTTACTGGTAAGAGGAACAATTTTCAACTTGCCTACACCTTGGACCAGGCTGAAACATGAATTGAATGACCAACTGTATATTGTTGTAATGGGTTATTTAATGTAAACTCATTTTCAATGTGATCTTGGTTGTTACTATGACCTGCCTGAACATTGTATACCCTAATTGAGTTATATTGTATGAATTATTTATTTGTAATTGGATATCATGTTTCAAAAATAAAATTAATTTCACAAACTGGGTCCTGTATATCCAGTTTTTTCAGTGGTACAGAGTTGCTATAGAAATGCTATAATATAGAAATGTGTTCATTATTGTCAAGTATTTCAAATACATGTGACCATTTTGGACTGAATGCAGGAGCAGGAATTACCAGGTTAGCCTGGATTTTCACTGCAGGAAAATTAATAAGTGTTTGGCCCATTTTTATTTGCATATGATCTGCCATTTACCTGGTTTTAAAAGCACTAGCTGTGGGTAATACCTGATGTAAAGCTGTAGGCTTATGACTTTTTTTCCCTATCCAAGTGTGCTAGGACTTGTATTTAGTGTGTAATTTTCCTTAAGTTTGTGTGTTGAAGGGTCAGATACTAGATGCTTGCAATTGGACTTCTCTTAAGAGTTCTTAAGCATTTAAATTTCAATTTTTGGTTACAAGCTCACAAACCATTGCTGGTAACAGACCAGCCTGGAGGCATCTCATCAGAAGCCTCTTTTACCCTTTTTTGTGGCTCTATTTACAGGTTCCCCAAATGCCCAGGGTCATAGTGCTGACAAAATGTCAAACCCTGCTTGCTGTATAGCTGATATTTTTGTTTATCCCTTTAACCAGCCATGAGAAGGCTCCAGCTTCCTCTAGATTCAGTTATATCCAAAGTAGTTTATTTTTTTTCTTTCAAAAATACTGGGGGATTTTAAGACTGAAAACTTAGTTCATTTAGGATAATATGATTCACTTTAACTGATTTTTTTGTTGTTGTTGTTAGACATTTATAGCTAATGAAATGCTGTTAGGGGTCTCTTTGGTAAAGAGAAAGAGACAAGTTCAGAACTATTATAATAGGTATTTATTATAGCAAGTAATTTTAGGAAGGATAAATGTAACTGTATCAGAAAATATGTTAATATAGCCATTAGAGACAAAATAGATACAATAAAAATACAAATAAAAACATTGTAGACCTGAGTTGCAGTTATTGTCTGTAAAACTCCAGGGGTGACAGCAGGGGAGTACCCAAACCCTTTAAAAGGTGAGTAATTTTTGAAAAAATAATTGTAATACTTTTAAATATTTTTAAAACCCTGTGGTTTTTTTCTGTGTGTGTAGGATTTCTCTCTTGGCACTGAAGGTTAAAGGAGAGCCAGGCCTGAGCTCTGCTGTCCTGGGGAGCTGTTGGGAAGGGCTGGCAGTGGCCATGCACTCACTGAGTCACCTGCCCTCCCTGTCCAGTGTTCTCCTGCAGACCAGAGTGGTGTGGAAGGGAACTCTGGCTTTCCCTGGAATTGGTGTAAAGGGGATTTCTCTGCCCTCAGCAATCCAGGGAACAGAAAACAGATGTGCCTTTTCTGCGTGCTGGGCAGCCAGTGGGAGAAGAGTTTCTGCTTTGGGATGAAAGGTGCCAGTGATAGATGGGAAATGAGGGAGTGTTCCCAGGCAGGGCAGCTTCTGCACAGGGACACCTGGAGCTGGCCCTGAGGGCAGAGCTGGTGGCAGGGGACTGTGTCTGCCCATGGCTGACTGGCACAGATCCAGCTGTGGGGCTGGAGGGACAGCAGGTGTGGGTGGCTGAATGTTTCAGAGAGTGTTGGCAAGTATTTACTCTAGTTATGATTAAAATAGATTCCTGTGACTTTTAGCAAGTAGTGTCTCTATGATTTGAATCCCAGGTTTCATTTTACAGACTGGCTTCAGCATTTAATTCCTGCTTTATGTGCAAACAAGGCTTGGCTTTAGCTGCCTCCCTGCCCACCGTGGAGACCTTGCACAGGGCTGGCCATCAGGCACTTCCATCTACAGCTGGTCCTGGATGGGCATCCCCACACTGCTGCCTGGTCCCCAGTACAAGGTGGTTGGTAGAAAAGCAAACACTGTTCCCTGTTGGGAGCTGGGTGGCTTCAGTTTCCTGGGAGCACATGTACCCAAAAGGATAGGGCAGCCTGTCATGCATGAAATGTCAAAAAGATGTTTTATATCAGACTTCAGGGGTGCTCAGCATTGCCAAGTGCAACAGCAGGAAAAACCATGTACCATATTTGAATCCCTAGCTCCTGAATTTCCATGTATTCCACTGTACCCTTTCCCACTTTATTGCAAGTGTGTGTTTATTTCTTTCTCTGGAACTGCAATGCCTTCTGTTGGTAACAAGGTTGGGTAGGTTGCTTGGTTTTTGTTTTGGTAATTATTTGCAGATAATTGAGAGGCATCTTTATGAATGTAAGAGTTAAACTTCAGTGGAGAAGTTTATATGGCTTCCCATTGATGTGCAATCCCAGTAGTGTTTGGCAATGAGCCTGGTGGCTGGTGACCTTTATTCCTCTGAAATGGTGAGATTTTGATGTAGACCCTTACATTGAGTGAGTTTCCTTACACAAAGTAATTTTGTATCTAGTCTCTGCTGCTTTAGGCTCCTAGAGAGGTTAAGGGAGAAAGAAGCATCATTTTGAAATATGAAATTATTAATAGCAAAAGAAACTATCAAATTCCCATAAAATTAATTGTATTTATCTTAATAGTGCTGGTCAGATACAGTTCAGTTTTTTTGAAATAAGATTTGTATCGGGAATTTTTCAGCAAACTCTCTATTTTTGGTACATTTTCTAGTACCATATTTTCATAGTTGTTTTTAAATCTTAAGCATATAGCTTACAAGACTGAAGAATTATTTGGAAAGCATGGTTCCTGCTAGGCAGTGTAGTTGGAAGATAGGCTGTGGATGTTTAACAAGCTGTAAGGAAGCTATTTACTGAAACTCATTAAGCATTTTATGTTTCATCAGTTCTCTGGATCTCACACACGTTTACTAGGTATTTCTGCCAGGTTTCTTGGAAATGAGGTGATTTTGCTCAATTTTGTTGCAATTCAGGTCTGTTCCAGCTAAAGCAGTGTAACGTAATTAGCAGGAGGGCTGAGAATGCCGATGAGCAATCTGGCCTGTTCAGCATTGCATCCTCTTCCCTCCCCTTCTTGCCAAAGCTGCATAAGAGCTGTAAAACAATGGGAGAATCAAAAAACGGAGACTTTTACTCTTTTTTGGGTTTTGGGTTGTCCCTTTCTGGTGCAGACCACCATGGAGCTTTGAGGGGAGGTGGTTCCTGCTGAACTGTTTGATGTCTCTCCAACGATGTTATAAGTAAATTCTGCTAAAACTTCTGTCAGAAACTTCTTTCATTTTTATTTGAAGTCTTGATAAACTCCTGAAATATCTCTTTGAAAGTATCTCCCATATAGTTATTCCTCCATGTGCTTAGCAGTGGATTATCTGAGGTTTTCCAGGACTGGCAGGTGACAGGTCTGGTTGAGGGCAGCCTGTTGCTGATGGGGAGTGTGTATTTTGCAGTAATTTTCCTAATGTTTTCCTAAATAGATGAGATTTGGGACTTTCCCCAGAATTTTTTCCAGTGCTACTAAGGGATACTTGGTTTTAGACCATTTTTCCATTTCCTTCTGTTGGTTTTATTTTCTACCAGTAACTTTTCATTATACCATGGGCTGATCAGACTTTTCTGGTGTGCTTTTTTCCCATAACTGATGCTTGGTCTTTTTAAACAGTTTTACAGAATTTACAGAAAGATGTAGATAAAATTGATTGCTTCCACAGGAGGCATGATGCTTCTGTAAGTCTTGACTGGCAGAGATTTCTAGATAGAATTTTTTCTGAAATGCTGCAACAGTGAGGCTGTGACTGCCAGGTGCCTCCTGCAGCAGTCTGTGCTCAGGGCACTGTGCAGGTGAGTACCCACCCTGTCTTTGTGGTCCTGGTGGAACCAGGTGAGCTAATTTGGTGGAGAGAAAGAATTCCATTTGAGAAATGCCTGCCATGAAAGCAAAGATTTGCTGTCCTCAGCCTCTGGCTTGAGGATTTGTGAATAGTCAGGGTTGCTGGTCTGTAGCAGCCCCAATTCAGTGGGAAATGGAAAACCTGATTTAAAAAAAAAAAGAAAAAGAAAAGAAAAGAAAAAATATTTACATTATCCTGACACCTTTCTTTTTCCATTAGTCTAAATATTCCATAGTTAAAATTAAACAAGGTTCTGAATTGCCATGTGAGGTCTGACAGTTTAACTGGCCACAGGATGTACTCCTCGTGCCAGGATGCTGCCCCTTCACCCCTTCTCCATCCCCCTCTGTGCTGGGGGGCACTGGCTGCCCCCCTCCTTTGCTGACAGCAGCTAAACCATGGTCCTGGCCCTTGTGTGCCACAGCCAATACCTGGTCAGTCACCTGAACTGCTGGGCCATTCCCTGGCTGTCCCACTCCAGGGGCTTGTCCCCACTTGAAGGCAGGGGGTGCCAGGGTGCCAGGCTGTTCCTCAGGGCTCCATGGAGTGTGTGCTGGATGGGCCAGAGCCCAGGAACCTCCCACCTGTTTATGCCAGGACAGATTTATTTTATTTTATTTTTTTTCTCTTTTCTAGCTTTAGCTAGAAAAAGTTTGGATGGGTTTTTAGGGCCCAAACCAATTTGGGACAGTTGAAAGCAGCACTCCAACAATTCCAAGTATTCGAATTATAATTATTTCCATCTGTTTGTTTTTGTTTATTTACTTTTCCAAGAGAGCTCCAGTAGTACTCAGAACAGCTTTATTGTGATAGAAATTTCTAGCCCATTGTGGTTGGAAGAGTCCTGTGCTGATTCAGTGCAGCAAAGCCTTAGGAAGTCTCTTTAGGAGCACATGCTGACACCCTTTCACATCTTCCCCTCTTAGGGCTGAGCCTACAGCCAACCCCCTGGCTTCTTTCAGATTTCTGTTAAAGTGAGACCTCTTTAAAGAATTGTTTGGTTCCTTCTTTGGCTCTCTTCTGCCTGTGTCTGTGTGAGTCCCTGGGTATTCCCTTGTGTGCGAGAGCACTGGAGGTGCCATGGGAGCGCTGGGAGTACCAGAGGGAGCACTGGGAGTACCAGAGGGAGCACTGGGAGTACCAGAGGGAGCACTGGGAGTGCCATGGGAGCGCTGGCGGTGCCATGGGAGCCCTGGCAGTGCCATGGGAGCTCTGGCAGTGCCATGGGAATGCTGGCAGTGCCATGGGAGCGCTGGCAGTGCCATGGGGAGCGCTGGCAGTGCCATGGGAGAGCTGGCAGTGCCATGGAAGCGCTGGCAGTGCCATGGGAGCGCTGGCAGTGCCATAGGGAGCGCTGGCAGTGCCATAGGGAGCGCTGGCAGTGCCATGGGAGCACTGGCAGTGCCATGGGGAGCGCTGGCAGTGCCATGGAAGCGCTGGCAGTGCCATGGGAGCGCTGGCAGTGCCATGGGAGAGCTGGCAGTGCCATGGGAGAGCTGGCAGTGGGTGTGCTCCTGCCCCGGCGCTCTCCCGCAGTTCAGCCGTGGGACAGCGGCTGCGGCGGGGCCGGGGAGCGGAGCAGGGCAGGGCAGGGCAGGGCAGGGCAGAGCCCCCCTTCCCATGCAGTGCTTGCACAAACCCCGCCGGGCAAACGAAGCCTTTCCTCCTGACAGCAGCCCCTGAACTGAGCTCATTCCTCCTAAACACTGACTTTATACAGCGCAGGACACTGGGGTTACCTTCAGCAGAGGCTGCAGAAAATGATACCCAGATTCCACTGGCCCACAGTCCTTCTTTGGTTTTCTTCCCAGCTCCCCTTAATAAACAATTAGTATCCTTTTGCCCTTTTAAAAAAACTTTTGGATTTTGCTGCTGGCAAGACCTTTCTCATAGTTTTCAGAGAGAAATAACTTCAAAGATTGATGCATCTCAAATGCTTGCATCATCCCCACATCTGGTATCTTACTCCTAATTTATAAATCATTTTTAAAATTGGAAGCACGTGTCAGCTGCAGCAAAAGACTTTCTGTATTAACTGAGTTGACAGAAGTCTTGTCAATTTTTCTTCTAAAGTATATTGAAACTTTAACCCTCTTCATTATCCCCTCCTCTTCATCTGTTTTACTCTAGAGTTTATACCTCCAGCTGTCTGTGGGAGTTTTTTGGTGTGAGCAGACATCACTTCTGGAGGTGTTTACAGAGGTGGGGCTGGAGCAGCCTGGCTCCCCTGCAGCTGCACGGGCCGCCCACCTTGGCCATGGGGTCCCCAACCAGCGTGGGTGCTGGGGACATCAGCAAACAAGTGTCACAGAGCCCCTTGTCACTGAGCCACTCTGGGGGGAATGCTCCTGCAGCACTGAGGGAGTCAGTAACCCAGACCGTGTGAGGTTGGATCATTTATTTGAATTTATTCTATTTCCTTGCTAATGAACTGAAATGTTGGTATTGGTAGTTTCAAAGAACAAAAATCTCTGCTGGTGTTTCTCTGCTGGTCCATGTGATAGCCTTAAAAGGCAGCTGTGTGAATATCTTGGGGCACAGTCTGAGTGTGTTCATTCCCTGAAACTGCAGTGTAAGAAAACTCAGCTGGCAGAAGGTGTGAAGGATGGCAATAGACATTTATACTATTTAAACATTATTTAAGTAATATTTAAAATGTAATTTTAAATTTTTCTGCTGGAGCTGACTTGTTATTTTCTTTCAGTCACTAGACCAAAGAAACCCCACAACCTTAGAGGAAAATTGTGGGAAAAGTTTGTAGCTTCTCAATGACTCAGTTACGATAGCAGTTGCGTGCATGCCTTGGTGACTTGGTGAGCAGCAGCGACATTTGTTTTCCTGTGAATTTGGGAATCTCCCACAAGAGCAAAGACCCATGGTTCTGACCTGATTCCCTCACATTTTGGATCAAGAAAAAAGCAATACCTTTCATTACTGTAAAGAATTATCTTCCCAGTCCTGCTTTATTTATTTTGAAAAGATTTTGACTGTCTGTTTCACAATAGCAGAGCAAAATAAACTTATCTTTATCTCTTCTGAATCCATCCTTTGTAGTTTTCCTGCTGTAGGGGAGAGCCCCTGACCTCCCTGGAGGTCGTGCTCCCGCTGGGCAGTGACCCAGTCGTGTTTTCCTCTCAGTCCTGTTTTCCTCTCAGTCCTGGAGCCAGTGACGTGTCCAGTGACAGAATGAAGGGTGCAAGTCAGAAATCTCCACTTCTCACACCCACGTATCGTCACACCAACCTCAACAAAATGTGTTGGTTTGAGGTTCTTATCCCTCTGTTATTTGCCTGCAATATTATTTTTTTTAATAGATGTAAGGATTTTTTATTTCACCTGTTCTGAAGGCTAATATCAAGTTCAGCTGAAATGAGATCTGACACAAACCTACCTGAGGGTACAGTCTGGTTGCTGCAGTAGAGGTTGGACATTTATTGCTCTGTTGGCTTCCTGCAGCAGCCTTGGCATTCATCTCCCTGTGCCCCCATTCCCTTCCTGCTGAGGGTAAAGACATGGATTGAATGTTACCAGTGCAGGGCCTGGGACACACAGCCCTGGAATTGTGGTGCTTACTGAGTGTCTGCAGCCCTTGCTCAGACTCAGATCTACAGGACTGATTTCCCCAGCGAGGATTTAGTGTTGCAGAAGCAGCAGCATTTCACAAGTGCTGTGATTGCATCCTAGGAGGAGAGTAGGGTCAAAGATAACAGTTTGTTATAGTCAGAGCAAAATAATGGGGTGAAATGAGGCTGGCTGGAATTCTTCTGTCTCCCTGACCTTGTCCATGCTGAGGAGCAGCAGTGCTGGCCAGCCTCTGCAGCAGGGCTTTCCCCAGCCCCAGCCCTGGGATGCTGATCCCAAAAGCTTTGCTCAGGGTGAACAGTTCTGTGCCCCTGTCTGATCTCTGCTCAAATCGTCTGTGTTCTGAACAAACTGGGAAAGCAGCTGAGAAGGGTATGGGCTGTGCTGTGGGCATCCAGGGAAGGAGGAGGGACCCAGCTATGGATGTAAGCAGAGAGAGCTTGTTAGCACTCGAGGGAGAAACGGGTGGAGACAGGGGAACCTGTAGTCATGTCTGCTTTTTAAAGTTTAATTGCTCCTGCCAACTCCTAGCAAGTTGTAACTCAAAATTCATAGCTCAGATCCCCAAATGATTAAAGTAATGGAATTAGGATTTTATTTTTCTGGTTTCCTGGTTATCTGAGGCATGCAAAAGCCATGGGCTAAACTTAATTTGACTGCTTGCAAGAGCAAGAAGCTTTTTTCTCTTGCCCTGTTTTCTTACAGCAGCCTTGGATCCTTCTGGAGTGCTTTGAAAGCCCAGGGCAGAAGATTATTAGCTGATGCTAATGGGGAGTCAGAAGTGTGAATGGTGTCTTGGCAACAGCTCAGCTGTGTGGGGTGAGTGTCTCTGCTGCAAGGGATCTGATTAAATGGGGCAGCTGATAACACCGTCCTGCTCAGGAGTGCCTGTGAGTCACACAGAGTGAGGTTTGAACACCCCCAGTCGTGGACAAGTTTCCTGGATTAAAAATCCTGGTACAGAGGAGATTGCTGCTTGCTCAGTTTTCCTTGCCCTGTATCTGCCTCCTGGGAAGGAAGCCTCCACCTTGCATCTTTAGAAAGTAGTATGGAGTTCATGTAGATGTGAGGGATCCTCACATCCTCAGTTTTTCCTTATGTTTAGTCCACATTAATTGCCCCCACTTTATTATTATAACAATAGAAATCCAATATGTTTTGTCTGTGATTTATTTTGTTAACAAACTCATGTGGTTTAGCCACTTGTTTTTAAAGCTGGATTAGAACCTCTGCTAAATTTAATCCAACAGAAATGGCCCCAGAAATCTGCATTACCTGTGTGTAATTGGCTGCATTACAATGCCTTATTAATTAAAAGGATGGCATCTGGAATCGGGGGCGTGTCCCCTGCCCCGGGTGGCCTCTCCTGCCGCGGTGCCATGGCAATCTCCTGTCCCCGAGCATCGCTCGTAGCCATGGCAACTGGGGCTGCGGGGGATGTGCAGCTCCCTCCTGCTGGAGTCACCGCTCTCAAGGTGCTGCTGCAGTCTATGGCACTGACCTGGCACGTGGATTGTGGATTTTTCCATGTGATAATGAACCTATGTGGTTGTAACTTGACCAGTTCTGAAATGAAGGGTTGAGTAAAATAAGAGAAACTAAATGGAAATGCTAATAAATTAGGGGGCAAAGCCTAGGATCAGTTTACTCATAAGGCTTCTAATATCTTTAATTTAGCAAAAATGGCTGCTTTCCTGAGCTAAATTACAGCAAGGCACGGGGCAATTTATTGGAATTGTCTGAGCACTGGGTACCCAAATTAATGTCTGTGTTTAATTTTCTTTTCTTTCCTTTTTGAGTTTCATCAGACCCTGAAACGTAATGAGTAATGGGGGACAGGATAAAAAGACATGAGCCAAACACCAAAAAACCTAAAAAGGCAACTTTGTGTTTTAGTGATGATCTAAACTTCCCTACACTGAGATTTCTGATGAGACAGGATCTACCACAACTCCCACCTGTAGGAACCTGTTGTGGTTTGTTGAATACCAAAGAGAGTCCACGTGAGCTGTGTTTGAGAGGGAGATGATGGCAGAGATGTGCCAGGGACCAGCAAACATTGGACTGTGAGACCTGGAGGTGGCTGCAAAGGGGCAGATTTGTGCTGTTCTGGGGCACAGAGAAGAGGTGACCGACCCTTGTTGCTATTGACATCAGTGGGATGTTATGAGGCAATTTACAGAGCTGAGGTGGTGGAAATCTTTTCTAGAAAAGGATGTAGGTATTAAACCCAAAGGGCAGAGTATGATTCACCTTACAGAAAAACAAACCAACCCAGTGACTTCAGTGGGGAATGATCTGTGTGGGATGGTGTGTCCTGTGGAAGTGAGCAGCTCCCAGGCTGCGCCTGTAATAAAAGAGATACTTTCTTTCTTTAAAATGAACTGTAGTGGGGGGTTGTGAGCTTCCTGCTGGGAATGTTTGGGATCCTGTAATGTCCCTCAGCTCAGCCCTGCCTTCTGAGAGGGCTGCAGGAGCCAGTGGGGCTGCAGCAGAGGTGGGGCAGAGCCTGCTGGTCCTGCAGATAAGGGTGGTGGTATCCTCAGGGATTTCTGATCTGTGCCTGTCTGAGTGACTCTGCAGCTGCCTTTCATCCTGCTCATAACTGGAAGAGATTAATTTTGTTTTATTCACTCCCACATCATGAAGGAGTCCAGAACAAGTTGGTTCTGCCTTTGTAATCTCAAACTTGTACCTGTATTTCTGCAGATACACATAGATAGAGATACTTTGACCTTAGAAATTGCTGTCTGTTGAGGGTTGAACATTCAGGTAAAACCACTGGGCTAAGATGTTTAATGCTTCANCGAGGGAGAGGGATTCTTCATATGGGCAGATTGCGACAGGACAAGAGGCAAGGGTTTTAAAGTGAAAGAAGGTTTAGAATAGAGGTTAGGAAGAATTTAGACAGGTTTAGAATAGAGGTTAGGAAGAATTTCTTTACTGTGAGGATGGTGAGGCACTGGATCAGGCTGCCCAGGGAAGTTTTGGATGCCCCATCCCTGGAAATGTTCTAAGATAGGTCAAATGGGGCTCTGATCAACCTGAGCTAGGGAATGGCTTCCCTGACTATGGCAGGGGGTGTGGAACTAGATGATTGTTAAGTTCCCTTTCTGTGCTTCTGCAATTCTATAAAGGTGAGATTTATGGTCCAATCCAGGCAAAAGGAGGCAAGTTTGGTGGATGCTCTCACCTGAAGGGAGATTCCCTTAAGGTACCTCAAGGGTACCTCAGAAAAATTAGCAGTTCTTGTCAGCAAAGCAGGTCTGTGTGAGCCCTGCCAGCCTCATGTCCTCACTGCTCCAGCACTCCTGTTCCACAGGATTTCAGATAGTTGTTGATGTGCAGCTACTTATGGGCTTTGCAGGAGCTGAGATTCCTTGTGAGCCAGGAAATCCTGAGAGAGTACAAGTTTTCTATCCCAGCAGGACAAAAAGGCAAAACCTATTCAGGTTGAGGAATAAAGTATGTCGATTCAGAGATTTTATGTATTTCATATCTCCTCAGGGAGACAAAAGCTGCTCAAATCCTCAAGGCTTTGTTTTAAAACAATCTCATGCAACTTTGGGTGCAGGTCAGGACAGGAACTCCAGCTCAGCTAAGTCTATTCAGCTCAAGGGATAGTTCAAATAGCAGCACACATGTCCTGGAAAGAACAGGGCTGGAACCAGGAAAATAAATTCACCAAACTAAAGCCTTCAGGCAAAACAAATGATATTTGTCCTTTGGAACCCAAACAAATAAATAAATCTCGCTCCACATTAGTGACATATAACAAATAAACTAAAGAATACTAATGACACTCTGTAATTTTTTTGTATTATTTTTTGCAGAATATTATTTCCGGTGTATCTGAACAACGAAAATAGTGGTTAGAAACTGAGGGTTGATCAGAGAATGAAACACTTTCCTCCTCTGCTCCTTTTGAAACTAATTGAGGTCTCTTTAATACAGCTGTGACTTGCTAGAGCTGTAACTAAGAGCAAGTGTAAGAAATGAGTCATATCAAAATTCCCACACTGATTGTGAGTAGTCCACTTACTCGACCAGCTTAACACATTATTATTTTTAACAGGGCCAACAGGGACAAGAGCTGGACTCTGTTAGGATTTGCCATGTTTATGTTGATAAAACCCCTCCAGCTAAGTCTAAGACTTGGAATGCCTTGGTTATTGCCAGTAGTGCTGTCAGCCCAAGCTTGCCTGGCCCTCAGCTATGACAGCAGCCATGAACAGGATCCTGGAGCAATCTGGGGTGGCAGGAGGCAGCCAGGGAGCAGGGCCCTGCTTGCTCTAAATACACCATGTCAAGCTCATCTCAATCTGCATGGGAAGCCACAAAGCTTCCAGACTCATGGATAGAACAGAGGCATCTGGTCTCACTGCCTTTCACCACAACCTGCCCCAAAAGCGCTGCCCTGCCAGCTGGGGTCGGTGACAAGGACATGTGTAATTGCCCACACCGTTACCCACTGAGCAGGGCTGAGAGGGGAGCACAGCACAGCTCAGTAACACCACTTATCCTGGCCTGAGCATTCAAGGAGCAAGGCCAGAGGAGACACCACACATGCTAACCCTCTGACTGACTCCCTGGAACAACCCCCCTGAGGCCCAGAGCCCCAGAGGAAGTACAAGGGCTGTGGCACTCAGTGTGCTACCATAGCAAGGTCCATCCGAGGTACTAAAGCACCCTGTATTAGCCAGAGCACACATGTGTGCCTTGCCACCCTAATGGTTCTAAGCCCTCACAATCTCAAGACAACATGACAAATCTGCATTTATTAGCCCTTCTTTAAAGGCTTCAAACCGTGGCACAGGGAAAATGGTGAAAGGGTGGTCACATCACACAGGATGGATGTATTTACAGTCAGACTAAATTAGGCTACAGCACTGTGCTGGTGCTTGACAAGAAGCAAAGAAAATTGTTCAGGCAGTCCCAATAGGAATTCAATTAATTATTAATAGGGACTTGTTATAGCTGACATCTACTACATTAGAGGAAATTCCAATAGTTTAGTGTGTGGGTGAGATATTCACTTCTGGTTAAATGAGCCAATTTGGCCAATAAACTTTGGCAACTTTTCTTAGCTGGCCATAAGAAGGGAGAAAATTAAGAGTCAGATGTCAGAAGAAAAATCAGGCTATTCGAACTACTGACCTTATGACAAAAAGTCTAGACTTTTATTTTCTCCAATGCTTAAAGTTTACTAAACCAATAAATGTAATCTGGTATGTGAAAAGAAAAAGTGACAGTCCTTGACTGGTTCTTTAAGAGTTCTAAGTGAGTGTCTCTTTTTCCTTTCTTTCTACTGCCTTGGGATTTCAAAAGTGGCAGGATGACTTACTTGCTAGAATATATATTTTCCTCTAGCTTTTCCTTCATTGCCATGAACCTATCTGGAACCTGGCTAAAGAGAGCATCTTTATTCACAGACAACAAAGGTGAATTGGTTAGACTGATTTCTGGCATGGTAATGGTTGCCAGTCACAAATACTCAGACAGCTTGTTTTTACAAAAACCTCTACGGATTCAAAAATTTTCATGCATTTTAACCTGGGAAACTATTTGGAAAAAATTTGCAGCTAAAAGTCACCATAATTTTTTCTCCTCTATACAGAGTTTTGATGACTCTTATGAGAAGTGGAAACAATAACTCGGAACAAAAAGTGAGAGACCCACACAGGAAATTAACAGTTACTTCTGAATCAGAGCAGGAAGACACAGCCACAAAGGCTTTGGGCAGCAAAGGTGCAGACACACCCAGCAAACAAGGGGATGAGATCGGGAAAAGTGTGCTAAATGGGAGCAGAGCTAAAAGATACTGAGCTCATAACCAGTGACTGAACAAGCTGCACCTGCTCCTGGACAAGGTGCCACTGCACAAGCAGATATTTACAGACAGGTGACCAAAATTTCAAATGTTCTACCCCATTAAAGGGCTCCAAGCTTTGTTCTGCAGACACTGTCTCATAACTGGAGCCAAGAATATAAAACACATCATGCCTGGAGAGAACAGATTGCTATTTTGGGATAAGGTTTGTCTTTACAGGGAGAATCCTTGCTATCCAAAAGCCCTATAAAAACATAACTGAGGGCATAGTTAGCTGGGAACAGCTACCTGTGGGTGTTTAATGCATGGCAAACATTCTCCATCAGCTGCTCTTGTGAATGCTTACTCCTCTGAAGGGATGAGCTTCTCACTTTTACAAAATGCCACATTCAGCTTCCCCAGTCAAATTTTAAGTCTGTACTACAACCTGTGAACTGGGCACTGTTCCTGTACCTGCAGTCAGTCACAGGCAGCCTTGGCTTGGAGAAGTGTGCAGGGCTGTGCTTTCTTTCATGCTGTATTTTCCAAGTACCACTCTTAAGCCTTTCCTCAAGGCTAGGATAATCACACTTCTGCAGTTTCTTAATGCTGAGGTTAGCCTGGGGCATCTGGCAGGCCTAACAATCACCTTTGTTGGATAGATCGGTGACACTTAAGGACTTGTTTTAATTACAAATATAATCCCTTAGCATTGCACATGCAAGTAGTTCAGCTTCCCAGAATCTAGAAGTCTAGAGGAAGGAGACTGCAAAAGCATGTTTTCTTTGTAGACATAGTTGGAAATGTCTCTGAGAAATGATCAGGTTTTTCCTCAAATACTGAAGTTCTGAACGATATCTGGATGCTACAAATACTGGCATGCTGCCTACTGCTTCCAATTAGCTTCTAATTACACAGTGTAATGTATGGAATATAATGCAAGAGGCAAATTTGTCCACTTATATGAATGTGATGAGACCACAGAGAATGCAACTGTACGAGCTGCTGAACTGACTTGAGAGTGATTGATTGCCTTCATTTCAGTTTTATTCCTAGTTTACAGTGTTGCTTCGTTTGGGGCTTGGAATTTAATAAGATTTGCATCTAGAATATTAGAGCTGAAAGCTTTCACCTCATCTAGATTTCCTAGAATGAACACTTTTAAATAAAATATGAGGAGAGGAAGGAAGCTAAGGAAGACCCCAAATATTCAATGCTAGAGTCGGACTGTTTTGAAGGATTCTGAGAAAAATGTATGGAAATTCACAGTGCAAACAGATTTCTAGTGCTTGCTAGAAAAAAATACCTTGCCCAAGAGCTCACAGACCCTTCTGAGTGAGAATGCAAGAAAAAAAAATGAAGGGGTTAACTACATATTTTTAAGCAGAAAGAAAGCATTGGGAGGAATAACAGACAAGTAACCTTCCACTGCCATTATGTTGGTTTCCTATGGGAATTAAGGAAAGAGAAGATGCAATCCAGGGGCTGAGTCACAAGACCAAGTCTCTGGATTTTTACCAGTTTTCACATTCAGTGGTGTCAGGATTCTATGGCTGCTCATTCCTAGCCCTCGGTCATTGCACACAGAGGGAACAGCAGGAATGCCATCAGTCCCTGAGTGACAAGAGATGGGAGCCTGGGAGAAGCAAAGCAGGGGTATTGCTGTATGACTCTCCTTGTACTGCAGGGCTGGCTCCAGGGGCAGCTCCCTGCCCTGCACAGCACAGGGCTGACTCTCCAGCATGGACATTTATGGGTGGAGATAGAGGCCAGTGAGGTGCCTGCAGGGCACAGCCCCCTGCATGCCCACCCACAGCTGCCCCTCAGAGCCCCCAGCTGCACCCAGAGCCACAGCACCCAGCAGGTTCTCCATGAGGATGTGGGGAGCCCGTGCTGGGATGGGGATGGGGTTCAGGTCCCTCATCTCACACCAGTGGCATCAGCCACCCTCCGAGGGCAGTTCTCTGACCCAGCCACCCCAGCAGTCCCTGGTCTGGCCAGCACAGGGAAACACATCCCACTGGGGCTGAGGGAAGCTGGGCCAGGAGGAGAGCTGCTGGTTCATTTTGTCAGTGCCTGCTTCACACTCCTCAGTGTGGGAAGGCTCCCCTCGCTGGGACATACTGGGAGCAAGTGTGCAGCACAGAGCACCCTCCACCACCTCTGGGGCCACTGCCTGTGCCCCAGCCCCAGCCTGCACCCTGCCCCTGCCGAGCTGAGGGTCAG
This sequence comes from Hypocryptadius cinnamomeus, assembly GCA_013400635.1. Classification (NCBI taxonomy): domain Eukaryota; kingdom Metazoa; phylum Chordata; class Aves; order Passeriformes; family Zosteropidae; genus Hypocryptadius; species Hypocryptadius cinnamomeus. Next base: position 116,527 of record VYZP01053838.1, read on the forward strand.
GGAGTCACAACACCCTGTCTGCTGCCTGGAACAGCTTCTGCAAGGAAATGCACAAAATAGCTCTTAAATAGCGTTTTCTGCCAGAAAACTGTCTGCAGATGGCAAAGGTGAAGCAAAAAATGAAGTGGCTTTGTAGAAGTCACCGAAGAGGATCAGTCTGAAAATGATTCTGTATGTTCAAACCCTCTATCTATAGACACAGCAATCAAGTACTTAGGAGATTATGAATGGTAGGTGAGAAGGTGACATTTTTCTTTTAGAAAGAAAAGCATATTTTTCCCTACCCGTGCTGCCCTTCATAAAGTTATTCTGAGAAAGATCAATTCACTGAATTTCTCCTGCTGCTTTATTTGAAAAAAGTTTGAATGCACAGAGATGTCTGGGATTTTTCCCCCCTCTTCACTAAGTACTATTGAGTCTATTGAAAAGACTGAAGTCTTTGTCAATACACTCCAGGTTCAGACAATAATAGATTTTATTTGGAATTAAGTACTACCATTTTCACTTGACCTTGGGGTGCTTGAGGGATATTTACCTACCCCTTGTCTGCAGAGACCTAGTTTTATGTAGTCTAACTTTTATATTTGCCACAGCTTACATTTAGATTCCTATTGCTTGAGTTTCCCTTCCTACATTTTTCTCTCTCCTCTCAAGCAAAGCAAATGCTTTTGAAGGAACACCTTGTGCAGCCTGTATTCCTGTAGCAGCAGGCAAAGTGAGGAAGTTTTGGTTTGGTTTTGTGTCATTCACAGGTCACTACTGACATACTCTGCAATTTATTATTACTGTAACACACCCACTGCAAGTCATGCTGTGACTGCAGTCAGGTCATGTCCCTGCAGGTCATTTACCTTCAGTACTAATATCAAAAGGTGCTTTGGGAAATCTTTCCCCAAAGCCCTTTTCCTTTGACTGCTGCTATTGCACTTGCACAGGTGACTGATGTGACATTGCCATCTGTGCTCCCAGTGCCCTCTCTTACCCCAGCAGCATTAGTTCTGACAGACACTGACATGAAAAAGGCACTGTGCTCAGGAGGTAATGAATCCGAGTGCCTTGCTAGAGGTGCTTTCAAAAGAGGCAGACATTCAGAGGAAGGAGAGAGCAATTCCTCTGCAAGGGCTGAGCACCCACGGAGCGAAGGATCCCAGACACCCCAGCCCTTCTGGCAGTGCTGGCAGTGTCTGTGCAGCCCAGCTTACACAGCTGGGCCCCGCTTGTAATTACGAAAGGGGCTTTTTTCCCTTGGTTGGTTGGATGGTTTTTTTACTTTCAGATCACTTGACAAACAGGAAATGAAGAGGACATCAAACAAAAGGGCAAACAGAGCTCCACACATTTCACCACTCAGGCTGGGAAACTTGGAGTGAGTTTCACTGAGGGCTGGGAGTTCCAGGGGTTGTGCATCCCTAGCTGTGACCCGTTTCTTCTCAGCTCTTCTCTTTTATACTGTGACTATGAAAGGACTTTTTGTTTAACCAGCATGGGGAATCCTTTGTTTCAGCTGCCCAAAAGCCAGATGACTACTTAATTTAAAACATAAATGGAAAGGGAAGAAAGCAAAAGAGAGTTAATGAGAGGGATACAGCCTTCATTGCCCCTGTGGACCATGACAACAGGTAATTTTCAGAATACTGCTACCGTTGCAATTAGGAGCCCAAACCAACTGAAGATTTTCTGCAATTTAGGATGGAGATCAGGTTTAAGGATATGTGTTCATCTTGGGTTACTTTTGAAAGGATATTTCTGAAACAAGCACGAGGAATCCACACAAGCCACTCGTGTTTCCCCTGCACCTCTCTCACTGACCCAACTTTCTAGCAGTGCAGTTCAGGCAGACTTTGAAACCACCAAAGAGGAAAAGGCAGTGCTCACACAAACACCAGACCAACTAGAAATGAGATGGGTCATAAACATAATGAAAAATCTGTTCCCAGGAAATCTCAGCAGTCCCACATTTTCATATTGCTCCTTACATTTCAGACTCACAGCATAGAATATACAATAATGCTGATGAAAGAAGCTGATACAAGTCCTCCTTGCCTATGGTGCCTTGAGCAGACAGGCATGTCCCTGTATGCTAACACTGGCAGTCCATGCTAGGAAATTGCTTTCCCTTTTCCAGTTCTGTTTTCCTACTCTGAAACCAATGTAAGGTCACAAGCACATTTGTTAATGTAGTTAAAAGCAGAGTGCATGGAAATATATTCTTACTTTTTAGACTGGTTGCTACATCTTTTGAATTAGCTCTAAATTTCAAGTTAAGGCTAGTGATTAAATAAGCCAGTCCTATTACAAGTGCACCATCTTAAATTCCATTAAATTAATAAATCTATACTTAACATTGTTGCTTAGTCATAAATATATATATTTGTATTTTAAACACAAAGTATAATTCACCATGGCAGGAATGCCTTCATGTTCATCACCATCAGAGTAAAAGGCAGAGCAGGGTGTGATACCAGGCTTTAGTCTTCTCTTCTACTGGAGCTGCAGCATGTGGAGCCAGAATTTGTGACAAGCTTTTCTGAACTTCTGAGCAGTAAATACAGTAACAGCATCTCACTGGAGAGGGCTGAGAACAGGGGCAAGCATGAGCCCAGAGTAAATGCAGCACAGCATCACAGCAGATGGGCCACAGAGAGTATCCACAGCCTTACCTGTGCCTATTAACAACACCAGAAAACTTCAGGGGTGCTTTTAGAAGGCCTGGTACACCCCAGGCTGCAAAGCTAGTGCATCCTTGGATGTGTTCAGCTCTCACTTCTCTGAACACATGCTGGCTTTACAATCCAGCTTCATGCAAGGGTGGCCATGGCACCTGGGTGTGAGCAAAAGAAGACTTTGCCTCACTGGATAAGATGTATAGCCTCTGTAGCACAAGAACACAACAAAGATTTTTGAAAAAGCCTTTGTTATGCTGCTCCATCCTCATGGCAACGTGGCTGGAGCCATACCTAGGTAGGCAGCCTTTCCTTACAATCCATTATGTGCTCCAGGCTAGTTATCAATGTCACAGCATTTGTGACATCTTTGAGGGATTCTGCAGCACTCAGACTAGTAATGAGGGGAATTGGGAACAGAAAAATGATACATCTGAGAAATAGATCCCCAGTTAGTATTTGTTCTAGGCTTGATAAGCCATAATACATACTACAGAAAGTACTGAAGTTAGAGATCACAGTGCTGACCTCTCCAGTAAATAATATGTAATATTCGATGGCCTAAAGATCAATAATCTAAGTTCACAGATCTATATCATTATGAATTATTTCTTACATGGTTTTGATTAAGCATTCAGATCTGTCATCAGCATATATGATGGACAAAACCACATTGTACCACAGCATTCCTGGATGTGAATGGTATTTGCCTTCAATGTAGCCAAGCCTGAGCCCAAGCTCTGATTTCTCTCTGTGGTAGTAGTTTTAGGTTTGAATCTGATGAAGATTTCTTCAGGTGAGAAACCCTCTTAAAATCAATGGAGCTACTTAACTCAGTAGAGAAGGATAATTAATTTGCTGAAACAATATGGATGGCAGGACACCTTCTGTGAATGTCCCCATCTCCCTTGTTTTCCATTCACAGGTTCAATGTCAAGTGGAACAATTATAAGAATCTAAAGGAAAATAAGGCCAACCCTCCAGTATGAGCCCTTGCTGGTATAAGTAAACAAATTAGGTATAACTGAAATTTCTTTGGCAGACAAAGCCCAAGAGTACAGAATTTCAAAGTCTTTTTGCTGGTCTGGCTTATTTCACTCAACAGAACTGGTGAACTTTAATAGCAAATGCACTTTTCCTTCAGTAAAAGATGGGTCTACACAAGGACTGTTTTGTGAGCACAGCTATGCAGGCAAATCTCTTCAGCAGAGACTGATCTCAACAGAACTGTAGAGGAAGGCCAGAGTTCAGATTCATAAACCAGAAACCACTGGGTACCAGCTGAGACCTCTGAGCGTGCTTTTGACCTAAGACAACAGTTTTAACATCTTTTACTGTCGCTTAAATTGGCTTGTATTTCTGTGAACTAAGTAAACATTCACAGCTAACCTACTGCGTTGCAACTTGTTGAACCAAAGTGAAGTGGCCCAAGCACCTGTGGAGCAGTCAGGGGAAGGGAATACTGATCCTCCCTCTTCTCAAACCTCACACAGAAACAAAAAAACTCAACACTAGCACGTTCTGACACTGACTGAAGTACAAGTTCCATTCTCCATCACTCACCATATCTCCAGACCAAGAGGGTTTTGCCTTTTGTTGGAGGACTTTAAGCCAAAGCTCTTGGGGCCTACATTTGGTCTGATTTGTAATGCCAGATCTGATTGTAACTCAAATGACAGAGACTGAGTCTTCCCCAATGTTTATATCTAGCCAAGCAGACTGAAGACAATCAATAAAGCAGAGATCATCTAAATAAAAGTTTGTATACATTTCATTAAGTCATTTAAGTGTCATTACAAAGGTTCTAAATTGCCATATTACATAAAGTTCCATACCTTGTGGCGTGCTTTCCCGAGCAGCTCCTGACACCACTGCCACCAGACTTCATCTAACTCGTTAACTTGTTAACCTGCTCTTTTATAATCCCCGACACAATTGGATCTGGCTGTGGCCTGTTAAAGGCAGTAATTAACACAGCTGTATTCAATTAGGTGTGAGAGTATTTTCATCAGTATCTCTATTTTACTGCATTCTATCCACTACATTTAAGTGCATCTGTAAGTAACTGCATGAACAGCTTCCAAGTGGAGCACTGTGAAACTCCATAGCAACACTAATGACATCAGGGAAAAGAATGAGCCTTTGGAAAAACAGAAAGCTGGAGAGGTCATGGCTTTCAGCCACACTTGATCCCTCAATATTCAACATAAAACATACTGTCAATTCCCCCAGCTGGTGGAGAATTGAATACAGGAGACAGGGCTGATGCTTTCCTCCACACTGATGCCATTTTTAAACACACAATTGCTTGTGTTCTTCACCTGTGGTAACTCTTGGAAAAATCCTGGGCAAGGCCTCGGCTGGCACCTCTTAGAAGCAGTGATTAGGACAGCCAGTAACAATGGTCAAAGAAAACACAGTATGTGATGTTGGAAACAAACTCCTACTTCAGAGAATCATTCTGTGCAAAAGCCCTTTTCATACAGCAGCACTAATTATTTCAGAGTTCAAAGCCACAGCTTTGAACCTTCTCCACTTTAGTGGGGAAAAAACCCCAGCCAAATATCTTTAATTCTGTCCTGGCTCTTGTCAACTTCACATCTGTAGCACAAGCACCTTCTGCCCTTTATGGTGCAGGTATCACCTCACAGCTGTGCGCAAGCTCTGGTTGGGTCCAGATGTGAAGAGCAATTGAGAGGATGTGGATTCACAGGATGAAGCAGGGCCCATGCTCCCTGCAGCCCGAGGCTCTTTGCTCTTGTGTGGACAGCAAGAAAGAAGGATGTGCATAACCCAGCCTTCCCTGAGCTGCAGGTGGGCTTGGGAGGGAGGCTGTTGGGTGGCTGCTTTGCAGGGAAGGCAAGTGCCCTACATCAGCACTGCAACACACAGGGAAGCACAGAGGATTGAAGTGTCACTGCTGTGTTCTCAGGGTGACAAACCCAACGTGTTCACAGCATGGCTGCCTGGAAGGGATGGAGTCTGCACAACAGGCACTGTGCTCCAGCCAGCTCAGGAAAGGAAAGAACAACCCAGCCAGGAAAACACTCTGAAAAATCCTTCAGACATTTGAAACAGTGCTTATTATTTTTAATATCTGCATTTCAGATTTTCCTGAGGTTATTGTTATTGTTATTCCTATCCTTTAACAAGTAGAAAGAGACATGGAAGAGCTAAGATATTTCCTCATCTATTTTTTTTGCCTTTAGATAAATAAACCTGCAAATGTTTCAAAAGATGCTCTGAGTTCTGTTTCCAATACACATGACCCACGTCATTTCCTCTCAGAAATATGTTTGTGGGAATGCTCAACCAGTTCTCGTGTTGACACCCACAATAGTCCATAACTTCTGATTTCAAATTAAAGCAGTCAATCACCAGCCCTTCTGCACATGACTGGGCTTCACTGGCATGTGGGGGATACTTCTGTCACTGCTCTAAATTCATACACTTCTCTTCTGCACGTTGTGATACTTTCCTGCAGCACTGCAGCCCATTACAGACATTGTTTTGCCCTGATGTAGAACTTTGTCAGTAACATCCCAGTGTACAGACTGAGTTGTGTTGGCAAAAGAGTTTTTCTGGTGGCTCTTTTTGTCACAGAACAAACAAGTAGCAATAGCACAGGTGATGGTGATCCTTGGGACTGACTTCACTCTAATGGAGTAAGTACAACAGCAGCAGCAAACACAAATAGCTCTTTTGACCCCTTGCCAGCTGGATGCAAAGAATCAATTCCAGCTTTTTCTGCATTGCAACACTTTCTAAGTAGCTTTCCCAAGATCTCCACAGATAACAACCAGTGCAATCCTCAGCCCAGCAATAACGCTGATCTTGCACATCAGAGCCATCACCCAAAGACCATGGAACTTGAGGCAGCAGTATACCCTGCTGCTGAAACACCCACCCCTCCCTTCATCTTGCCTTCTACTGATGTTAAAAAAACCCTTATCACCTTGAAATGTGAGCACATTTCAAGAAAAGAGAGCCAGCATGCAGGATTTGAAGTGTGTGTCCTGCAGGCCGAAAGGCTGCTGTTAAATGTCTTTCCATTATTCCATGGCATATCAAAGGAGGGGATGGAAAGTCATTAGTCCATAACATTTTAGCTACTGACAGCCTGACTGAAGAAACCAGCCTCTATTGGTATGCTACCTGCTTTTGTTCAGTAGGATACCAGGTTTGATATATATTGGAATCATTTTCCTTATAAGAAAAGGATTCCTTCGTGAAGGAAAAAAACAAACCCCAAACGCTCACTTCTAATTTGAAGTTCCTGAGTGTTTTGGGGTTTTTAAAAGTCTTTTATAAAACAATAGCTGGGGAGGAAAGGTCTCTAGTGCTCACAGGACGTGAAGGTAACCTTCAAAATGTGAGTCAAATATAACCTATGCAGTAATGCCTACTTGAGTTGCAAAGAGCTCGAAGCAACAACATATTAACTGTCCAGTTCTGCTTCTATGATAATTATCCACACCAGCTATTTCAGTGCTCAGCCAAGACAGGTAAAAGGAACACAGTCATTACTCCAGGGATCTGTAAAATACAGTGTTGTCAACCTCAAATACTGAAAACTGTCCCACATCAATTCCCCTTCCCCAAACAGACAAAGGACCAGGTAAAAGAGTTTAAATGAAATACTTGTGGGTCTTGTTTTATGTCTTTGTAATTTCATATCTCTTGTGTACACTGAGGCCAAAGTTTCAGGCTTTTATCCACATTTAGAAATGTAAAAAAAAAAAAATAAAATTAAAGTCACAATGTAGCCATTTGGCTTTTAAGGGCAGAGAGAAATATATCATTCTTAAGCTCACATTTAACCCGTGAGAGAGCTGACAAGGTCAGTAGCCACATGTGACCAGTATGTCTTTTCTGGTGCTGAAGACAGCAGATTCTGACGGACCAGCCTTACATCAGCACACGATAAACTGGTCCTGAAAGGTTAAAGCCGAAGAAACGTGAGAATGTTTTCATTGCTCCATTTATACATCCTATTTATTCATTTACTCTGGTAAAGACTCACCCCTTTAGCCCAGTCCATTAAAGATGAAATCATTACTGTAAGTCATCACCTCCTCCACACCAAAGGACCTCATTCTTGTCACCATATATTTATGTTGCTGAAAACCAATGACAAATGTGTGCTGTGTGAATAAATCCAAAATGCAGTCCTGATAACAGTGTAGGAAGAAATACAATCATCACAACACAAAAGAGAACCACCCCACTAATCCATAAGACAATGCAATGAAGAAGCCCATTTCCAAGCTCACTTTAATGAGAAATAAAAAAAGCCTGTCAAAACACAGATTGTACCTCTCAGCCCTTCAGCCCAAGGGAATGAATGCCAGACATAAATAGCAAAAGCAGAAATGTCAGCAACCATAGCCATATTACAGGCTGCTTTTAAGAGCAGTCTTTGATCCTGTGGTGGTGTGGGGAGATGAGAGGATGAGATGGGTTCCCATTTCTGAAGCACCCCATGGTGCAAGCTTCTTTTGCTCTAAGCAAGCTCTACATTTGTGTCCAGCACAACCCACTGCATTGCTCAAGAGCAGGAAGAGAATTGTACAGGTTTCCCCCAGTTGTCCCCCAAAGTGCCTTTTACCTTAGAGAGACCCTTGAATCCACAAACACAAGCAAGCGCAAGGCAGTCTTTTTGGTTCCTCTGCAAGATTTCCTCCAAGTCAGAGCCTGTTTTAATTTCCTTCACAATTAAACAATATATGTCTCTGTCCCTAGTTACTATGGAGTTTAGGAAAGGGAGAGGCAGAATTGCAAGACTTCTTATGAGCAATGCTCTGAGCAATGTTCCTCACAGTACTTCTGTGGCATTCATTAAAAAATCTTGGCTGTGCTCTCTTCCTTGTTAATAAAGCTGTGTGGAGCTGTGGAGTCCTGCTCCAGGCACAACCCATACTATAGCTTGTCTTTATTGAATTCAGTTCCAGTGTACTTATATTTTCTCTGCACAAGGACTTCTGCAATTTCAAGCCCATAACTTGTTGTAGCATTTGTAACTTTCCTGAGTTATCCAAGTTCAAGCTGGACAGACTTGAGACACATCCTATCTGGTTGCAAATTGTCATGCGTTCTCCATTGGAACAGATCCCAGTGGAAAAATTTTAGCTGGGATTCAACAACCTGTTGCAATTTCCCCTTGATTTTATGGCCAAAAAGATGAAGGAAACAAGCTCTTTTATTTTTCCACAAAGGCTTCTTATCATTGGGACTATGCTCACCATTAAAATAACAGCAGTGTAGCAAAGAGCTTTGAGGCTTACAAAAATTCATTTTAGACTAACCAGGAGTGGAGAAGACTGATGCAGAAAGCTGCCACCACTGCCTTCCTGTCCCTGTCCTTACTGGCACTGTGCATTCCTTCTGCCAAACCTTTGCACAACACCTTGAAGAGAAGAGAGCCAAAGGCCAGGCTAGTTAGTGTGGGGTGACAGAATGTAAGAAATAAAGATAGTGCAGAAGGTAATCTCACCCCTGAGGAGTTGCAGCTGTACTAATTACCAAAGATTAGGAACAGGCCTGCCCTTAACAGGCCACACCTGTGTCCAATGAGGATGAGTGCTATGAAAGAATGGGTTAGCTGGTTGAGAAGGGAGCTGCAGTTTGTTGACTGTGCTGTGAAGGAGTCAGTGTTGTGAGGAGCTACCCATGAGAAATCACCAAGAAAGTATGGAACTTTTGCAATAAAATGACAACGGGTCACCATTCTGACAGAGCTCTCCTGCCCACCCTCTCCCACAGCAGTCTCAGAGCAACATGGGAGCTGTTGGCTTCTTGTCAGACCTCTGACACCATTGCTATGCTCATAGCAAGAGCTGGCTTTTGCCTCAAGGACCAGATCTAACTAAAAAGGAAAGTAAAGAGCACATTACCCTACTGTTTCACAGAGAACCAATGCTAACACAATATATCATCTCTAGATGAAATGTTTGCAACCAGCAGATCCATCCATCTTCTCTGGATGCAGTCATTTTTGCCAGTGTTACTTGTGTTGGTAAAAAGGGGCAGCAAAGAGACTTTTATCTGAAAGCACGTTTCCCTGGAGATCAAAAGTATATTCTTTAGTTTTCAAATCTTCCCTTTTTATCCTCACAGTTCCCATATACGGGAAAAAAATGGCAAAATGTTAGTGAGAGTATATATAAATCACACCAACCCCTGATCCTCTTATCCAGTAACCATAACACATCATACATTGAAAGTCTTTCTCTGAGAGAATAAAATAAATTGCATTTTCCTTGCCAGCATGCTGAACCTTATGTTGGTTATTGTAAATTACTGAAAGCACAAAGGTATAGTCTTTGTGTGCTCTTCTTGGAATATGGAATATGAACATCAAAGGCAGCAGGTATCAGAAACCGCTCTTTCTCTGCCTCTGCTTTTGACAATGGGCTGAGCTTCTCCCAGCCATTACCAAGTTAAAAAAAACCAGAATTAGACAAACCATTAGAAAAACCAATTGTTACCAAAGACAATAAATTATCTGTGCTATAAATATCACCATAACCAAATAGTTGGCATTCAAACAATTAATTATAGCATAAAAGCACAGACTAACAAAATAAAGAGGTGGAAAAAATATATATTCTTTATAATTTTTTTCAACATTCCAGTTTTTTTAAAATACTACCACCTCTACAGCTGTTGAAAGGGTTAGGGTTAGGGTTAGGGTTATGATAGCAATCAAAGGAATCATTGCTATCATCAAAATTTAATTTTTAAACAGTAGAAGATCATCCTTTTGCATGTGAGAACATTAGGTAATGTGAAATCATCCTACCTTAATTTTTTGCCAGTCTGTTTTCAGAGTCAAGGTGAGCTTGGCTCTTAATCTGAAAAAAGACACAGCAAGACACAGAGTTTTTATCTAGGGATTCTAGAACAAAATTACAGTATTTTGCATACTTCACCACAAATAACTTTAAAATTTCTCTCTTAATAAGAAAAATGTCACAAGCATCACCACCACATGCATTTGTCCCATTCAAACTCACAAATCTATTTTAATTCTGGGGGTATCACGACGCTGCCCACAGCTGTACCCCACCTATAGCTCTAGGATGGTCTCAGAAATGATGCTCCTGTCTTGTACAACTTAGGTTTAGGTAAGAAAGCAAAGCAACCTTAAGTTACTTCATGAATTAACTTGTATGGATTGTTTTCTGTAACAGAACAGAGGATGCCTGCAGGTTTTAATAGTGTTTTCTGAGCAGCTGTACTTTTACTTGCAGGTCTCAATCTTTTCCCAACAGATTAATTAGAGTCAGTGATATCTGAGACTCTCCATCATGTTAAAACCTTGCCTTCTTTCAAGCAACATATATGACTCATCAGCTCAATAACTACAACAAACAAAACAAATTTCCCATCTGCAGCACTCTAGGTAGAGCCCACTTAATATCAGTGCCTACAGATGCTGCTTAGGACATGCTGCAGAGGTTAGAGGAATGAGGAGCCACAACCACCCTGACCTCGTGGTGCAGAGCAGGACTGGTCCCTTCTCTCCCTGTGCACTCAACAGGGACAGAGCAGACAGAAAAGCCAGTAAAATGGGAAGAGAATGTCTCTTCTCCTTGTCAAGAAGGCATTTCAATTATGTTTGTCAGTTTTAAAATGCACCACAATGACTTTGTTTTATAAACGCTATGGAGCCTGAGGACCACAGCCAGCTCGGGCTGCTTTGACAGTGCCAAGTTCCTCCTGCAAACTGACACCAGGAACCTGGGCTGGTGTGTGGTAGTTGGTGTTTTACAGTTGTTTTAATGTAAAAGTTAGACATTCTATGTTAAGTAGTTATAATGGTTTTTCCCATGTACCCCATCTTGTTCCCTCAAGTGGTTCGGTCCTAAATGGTTTACCACAAAGTTTTCCCTCTACTAATCTGTCCATCAGAGTGTCAATCTCCTTGTTTCTCCCCACATTCCCTTATAAACCCTTGTCAATCCAGGTTGCACTGCCCCTTGTTCTTGTCAGTCATTGTCGTCACTCCCCTTGTGTTCTGGAATGTTCTCTGTCAGTTAGCCCTGCTTCGATGGTTGATTGGTTTGTAAGGTTTCATCCCTCCCCTGAACAATTCCTATTGGTTAGGATTTGTGATGAAACCCTCCCCTGTGATCCCCTCATTGGATGAGAGTTGTATCCACTCCGTCCCCTCTTTAAAAATTGCAAGTTGGACCCATTCCGTTTGTCACTTACTCGTAACCACATTCGGGAATAAACCTTCCTTTGAAACTCAGGCAACTGATCTTCCCACTTTCCTTTACCTTGGATGTCTCGTGCTGTACTCTTGCTTCGTCACCCACGCCACAACAATCACCACCACCCTAGATGGTCCTGGGAGAGATCAGGGGGCCGGCCTTGTGTGTGCCCTATGGCCACTAAGGGTGTGCTAGACAACAACCCTCAATCCTGTGGCTGTAGAGTGCTCTCACCCTGGTGAGTTGTTTTCCAAGGGAAAAGAGCCAGCGTTGACATTCACGGGCCAGTGCACTGAGTAGGTGGACCCCTGCTTAAATTCAGCAAGATCCAGGATGTCTAGCAGACCCAAGCTGCCACCATACTTAACAGGGACAGCTTATACAGTGCCAAGTGCCCCCTGCAAACAGATGACAGAAACCTGGGCAGGTGAGTTTTGTTTTCCAGGGAAGAGGCTGGCATTGGTGTTTAGGGACCTGTGGCCCTGAGTGGCCGGCTGCCTGCTGAGGCTCCACAAGGCACAGGATGACTCCCAGACCCAAGCAGACGCCACAACAAATTCGAGCTGCTTTGACTGTGCCAAGGGCGTCCTGCAAACTGGCACTGGGAACCCTGGCTGGTGAGTTTTGTTTGCCAGGGAAGAGGCTGCCATTGGTGTTCAGGGGACCTGTGCCCCTGAGTGGCCGGCTGCGTGCTGAGGTTCGTCAAGGTGCAGGATGACTCCCAGACACAAGCTGCCATCATTGCCAAGTGAGGCTGATATAATAGTGCCAAGAGCCTCCTGCAAACTGGCACCAGGAACCTGGGCTGGTGAGTTTTGTTTGCCAGGGAAGAGGCTGCCATTGATGTTAACTGACCTGTTGCCCTCAGTAGCCAGATGCGTGCTGAGGTTCAGCTGCTTCCTCTGCAGCTTTTTCCCTGGGACCAGCCTTAGCCCTAGGCCGCCTTTACTGCCTAGGGTTAGGGTTATGCCTAGGGTTAGGGTCTTGAAAACCACAAGGCCCAGAGCTCCAGGCACACTGCAGCTGCAAAGGGCATCCCAAGGGGAACCCAAAACTGCCACAACATGGCTTCCTCCGCAGTTTTTTCCTATGGATCAGCCTTAGCCCTAGGCTGCCTTTACTGCCTAGGGTTAGGGTTAGGGTTACACCTAGGGTTAGGCTTTTGAAAAGCACAAAGCCCAGAGCTCCAGGCACACTGCAGCTGTAAAGGGCATCCCAAGGGAAGCACAAAACTGCCACAGCATGGCTTCCTCTGCAGTTTTTTCCCTGAAACCAGCCTTAGCCCTAGGCGGCTTTTACTGCCCTGGGTTAGGCCGGCTGCCGGCTGAGGGTTTGGCAAGGTGCAGGGTGACTGCCAGACCCAAGCTGCCATCACTGCTAACTGGGGCTGATTTAATAGTGCCAAGTGCCTCCTGCAAACTGGCACNAAGCACAAAACTGCCACAGCATGGCTTCCTCTGCAGTTTTTTCCCTGAAACCAGCCTTAGCCCTAGGCGGCTTTTACTGCCCTGGGTTAGGCCGGCTGCCGGCTGAGGGTTTGGCAAGGTGCAGGATGACTCCCAGACCCAAGCTGCCATCACTGCTAACTGGGGCTGATTTAATAGTGCCAAGTGCCTCCTGCAAACTGGCACTGGGAACCCTGGCTGATGAGTGTTATTTGCCAGGGAAGAGGCTGGCATTGGTGTTCAGGGGCCTGTGGCCCTGAGTGGCCGGCTGCCTGCTGAGGGTCGGCAAGGTGCAGCATGACTCCCAGACCCTAGCTGCCATCATGGCCAACTGGGGCTGATTTAATAGTGCCAAGTGCCTCCTGCAAACTGGCAACGGGAACCTGCGCTGGTGAGTTTTGTTTGCCAGGGAAGAGGCTGGCATTGGTTTTCAGTGACCTGTGGCCCGGAGTGGCCAGCTATGTGCAGAGGGTCGGCAAGGTGCAGGATGACTCCCAGACCCAAGCTGCCATCATTGCCAACTGAGGCTCCTTTCACACTCCCAATTGCCCCCTGTAAATTGGCACCCAAAACCTGGGCTGGTGAGTTTTGTTTGCCAGGGAAGAGGCTGGCATTGGTGTTCAGGGACCTGTGGCCCGGAGTGGCCGGCTGCCTGCTGCGGCTCGGCAAGGTGCAGGATGACTGCCAGACCCAAGCTGCCATCATGGCCAACTGAGGCTCCTTTGACACTCCCAAGTGCCTCCTGCAAACTGGCACCAGGAACCTGCGCTAGTGAGTGTTGTTTGCCAGGGAAGAGGCTGGCATTGGTGTTCAGAGGCCTGTGGCCCTGAGTGGCCGGCTGTGTGCTGATGTTCCGCACGGTACTGGATGTATCCTAGACACAAATTGCCACCACTGCAAACTTGGGCTGCTTTCACAGTCCCAAGTGCCTCTTGCAAACTGGCACCAGGAACCTGGTCTGGTGAGTTTTGTTTGCCAGGGAAGCGGCTGGCATTGGTGTCCAGGGACCTGTGGCCTTGAGTGGCCGGCTGCGTGCTGAGATTCGGCAAGGTGCAGGATGACTCCCAGGCCCCTGCTGCCACCACAGTCGGTTCGGGCTTCTTTTAGAATCTGATGAGGCTTCTGCAAACTGTCATCTGGAACTTGGGCCTGTGGAATTTCTTTTCCATGGGAATGGATGGGCATTGATGTTCAAGTTCCTGATGCTGTGAGTGGCTGGCTGTCTCCTGGAATTTCTCACGCCGCTGGAATTGAGCCTGGGGAACATATTTGTATTACAGGTGAGTGCTTTTATTGCCTATTTTATTTTTAATAATTCCTTAGAAAATGAAGCATGTTTCCACTGAGAAATCTATTACATTATTAGTATTATTTCTTATTCCACATTTAGTTGGATCACTGTGGTGCATGTCAGCAATATGACTGCTCTCTATCTTTCTTTTTCTTCCTGTGTCAAAGGATTCAATTGTTTGGATTATGCATTCATTTTGTTAATACCAGGACAGATGGCCATGATGAAAACACATAGGGTGCTCTCTCTGATAGATTCTTGCCAATATCAATAGGAAAGAACCTAATTAAATTCATGTTTTCAGAGAAAAAGCACCAGCTTTTTCTTGAGCAGCAAACAGCATAATGCTTTAATGTACTGAGAAACAGCCAGTGCCTATCCATAGATTTGCAGGTTGAGAGACTTGAATAATTTGAAACAGGGTCTGAAGTCACCAGCAGAGGTCATATCACAGAGAGGTGCAAATGCCATGTGTGTCACAAATCGCACAAGATCAGGTGTGGAGAGGATGCAGGATAAGAATCCAGTGCTTTGCCACCCAAAACATTTCCTAACACCTAAGTTAAATTGCCGCCTTCCTGCTGCAATTGAAGCCCGCATCTCTCACTCTGCCTGCCCACTATTTATTCACCGCATTCCTCAGTCTGGAAAACTCTTCCTTTATCTGCCTGCTGCCACCTCTATACCAGGACAAACCAAGCACCTATGATTTAACCTCATGCCCCCCCAGCAACACCATCAGTAGCATTTGATGACTTTGGCACTGAGCCTGTAACTTCTGGGGGAGCTGGGGACACACACAGCTGAACACACGTGTCTTACCATGTGCTGTGAGCAGAGGAGAAGATATTGCAGAGAGAATCCAGATTTCAGCTTGAAAACTTGCAGATTTGGCTGCTAATTTCACCAGACTCCAGTTGCCGAAAGGAAGTCTAAGACATCTGGAGAATTTCTATCCTCCTGATATGCCTGTTCCCATGACATCGTTGCTAGCTCTCAACCGAAAGAGACACCCTTAGATGTCACTCAGTAACACCAGCAAATCCATCTCCCTCCACACACAAAGAGCTTTTGCGTGTGAGAACCTTAGCCAAAATGTTCCACAGAAAGAGCTTGTGGCACAGAAGGTCACTAAGGTGCAAGGAGCTTTAACAAGAGAACACCCCCAACCAATGAAAAAAAAATTTTTAAAGGTTAAAAAAAAGTAAACATTAAAACTTTGGTCTAACACTTCTTTCACCAGCAAAGTTATGATGTTAAATAAGACACTGCTGACACAAGAAAGCAAAAATTGTCTGTTTCCTTCATCCAGCTTTCTTAAACATATGGTCTCAGACATCTGGTAAAATTTTGTTAGAGCTTGGTAAATCCAGAAGTCTCAAAATAATTAACTGGAGCAAAGTATGAGAAGAGAATTGGGCATTGCTAGAGAGCCCTGTATTTCTTTAAACCAAGTGACAAAGACCAGATCCTGCTCAAGCCAATATTCCTTGTCTCTACAATCAAAATGCAGACTCATACACTAAGCAGACACTCTACCAAAGCTTACACCTCTATATTCTGGGAGCCTAAACCTCAAGATGAGACGTGCTATTTCCAATACCTCCAAAATCTCAATTTAGATGTCTCTGGTTTCTAGCCTAGGGCTCACACACCCTTGAGCACCAGGATACAGTATTTGCTCATATGTCTGCATTGCTCTCAGGCAGAAATGGGAAATACATATTTGGGCCTAATTGAAGGAAACCAGCATTGTATAAATTATCTGCTATGGGTCATTCAGGGGACTGTCTTTGCAATTTTGTCTTCAAAGTTTTTCTTTGTACTCCTTAGCAGTTAAAGCAGAAGGATAAAGAGGAAATTCTACTTCAATTTCTTAATCAACTGGATCAATATGTATATATATTCTTCTGCAACCATATTTCAAGGAAAAAAAATCTTCAGCTGTAAATAGCAAAAGGTAGGTTGGGTATGAGTGAAATGGTGGGATACAAAACAAGGACTCCTTTGCAAATATGTTTGTACTGGCACACATACATATTCAAGACCAAATGTAAAAACTGGTTTTTGTCTCAACCTAAAGTAAGACAAGGGAGTAAGTCTGAGTTCATTGAAGTGAAGCACATTAACAAATGTCAGCTTTTCATGAACCTGACCTTCTACTGGAGAAATTTAAACACTGGCTTTTGCTATCCAGAAATAGGGTAAGCTTTGGAGAACAAGTGAAACCAACTTCTGGAAAGATACGTGGAAATATTGGGGTTGATCAACACCTTTCCTCTGAGAAAATGGGAACAATGAAGGCTGTGTTCGTCTCAGCAGACATCTTTCAGAACAGAATTATAGATAACACTGTGGTAAATTGATACAGAGAAAGGTAAAGTCCTGAATGTACATACCATGCTCTCAGAAGAGCTCAGGCAACTTCCCAACAGATCTGAAGCACTTGTGCTGTGCTGATTTCCAACCAAGAATACTTTTTCCCATATTGGCATTTTAAAACAGGGTTTTTATACTAATTTCCATGCCATTACAAAGAAAATGTCACAAACTAAAACTTAAGAATTAACCTTGAGAAAGAATCATTCTGATGTCTCATTTCAGTCCTTGTATGCCCTCACTCACTTATTCTAGCTGTCATCCCATTGTTTGGTTCAGTTTTTGTTAAAAATGATTTTGACAAATGCACCTTTTGTAGTGAAAACAGTTGCAAAAAAGAACACAGCAGTATTTTAATTCATAATAGTTCTAAAGACTATTGAGTAAAACAGAAGGATGACATGTCAGCTGAGTTTATTTTCTCCATCTGACTTAAAAGTTTTATCTTCGAGTTCTTTAATGGAAGCACATGAAAAATTAAGACAATGGATATGACTACCAGTGATACTTTCCCTAAATGGAGCACTTCATCACAGCTGTTGAGCACTGGCAGAATCCCACTCATTTCATTTGCACAAGCAACTCCAAACGCTTCCATCATACACATGAAAACTGCCATAAGGATTTACCACACACCCACAACACCATTGCTGGCAGTAGAAGTGCAATTTCCTACTGATCACACAATGTTTTCTCCCTCAAATCTATCAAGTGAAACTTCCCATAAAAGTAGTTTCTAGCACTGGGTCTCATCTCCCTTCAGCAAGTTATAAGTAGGGAAAAATGAAGATGTATTTCCCACGTAAATTAAAATTGTTCTTATGATTGCAATATTTGTGTCCCCAGGAGATGAAGAGTGTTTGAGGTGGGTGGATAAACAAATATTCTAATCACATTCTTTTGAATGCTGCAATTTGATTTCAACATCAGTTAAGTTTTTTCTTTTTAATTTCTCCTCTTAGCTCAGTGGGAACTATAAAAAAAACAACAAAAACATGTCCTTGTAACTTACTGCTTTTCGATCTGTTATGATTTATTTGCATGTTTATTTTCCTTGTTATAATGATTGGCTTAATGTATTTTCCTTTTTTTATTCCTGTTTTCACAGTGCATTTCAGGGATCAGCTCCACTTGATTTCTAGCTGCTGAGTGATTAACCTGGGGGGAGTCCATCTGCAAACCCTATGAGCCAGCTGGGTTACATTCCCTCATGCTTCCAGCTCCACTGGCTGTATTTGTACCATGCTGCCAGGGTGGGTTCCAGCTGCTCACCTCAGAACTCTGGTGGTGAGGAAGATGGATTCATATTCTCTGTGCTGGTCCAAGGCTGCGCTGACAGAACACTGAGCACAGGTCACAGCTGCTCTGGACGTGGGTCAGACCCACGTCCTCCCTGTGAATTTGCCTCTGGGTCATCTTCATGCAGCCATTGAAGGACAGAAAAGTCAGCTTTCCAGAAGATACCAAGACCTGGAGTGTGGGAAAGGTAAGGAGGCTGTCCATGGGACACAGCAAGCAGGCTATAATCCACCTCATCAGCTGCTTGGTGGAAATGCCTCAAGGATGCTGCAGCAAACCCCCTACTTTTCTGGCTTACCAAGCTATCTTCATTGATTCCAGGGGACTAAATGCGAAGGGATTAAGGAAAAAAAATTTAGGAAAATTAAAGAAAAATTGTCAAAACAGTGTTAACATGCATCTGTTGTGCATGTTGCACTTACACATGGGAAGTGCTAGGGGTTAATTTGTGAATGTTAAAGTCATTAAAACAGCAGCTCTGGATTTAGCTTCCTATGTAATGTAGTGCTGTAAATAACATCCCTTTTGCATGGGCAGATTGTCACTTCCTGCAGTGACATGTTAACAGCTTTTAGTGGCAGCAGAGGCAATCTCTGAAGTCCTTTAACTAACAGGAACCTATTCATTTATTGGATTTATGGCTTAGCCATGCAATTGCTTTACATTCTACAAAGAGACATTACATTTTGCAATCTACACAACCCACAAGTGTCTGATGTCTTCCTAGTGTTTCCCTCTGTCAGTCAGTGATAGAAAAAGTACAAGAGAATTTGAGTGGAGCGGCGTCCTGGATCTGAGCTGGAGAGAAGGCAGCCAAGGGAAAGAAATAAAGGAACAGTGGGACATGGGGGGACTGTGTGACACTACTGCTTGTAGCGAGGTTTACGAGGTTTGGAAGTGAAGAAATCCTGAAAAAACTACTATGGGGAACATGGGAATGCCAATAAGATCAGCAGTCCAAGGAGAGCAAGATCAAGACAACAGAAATGAACTGAGAAAAAGGCACTCAAATCATTAGAGGCAAATGCACAGTAAGTACTTAATAAATAAATAATGCTAGGGTGACAGTTCACTCTGCATATTTATATTTCTTTTCACTTTGTATTCACAGAGCTCTTTGAAATGCAGGAGTAAGTTTCTGGGAGGCTTAAAGGATTTAGCCATCTAGCTAAAATAAACAAAACACTCCTGTCTGCTGGAGAAGCAGTAGATAAGACTAGTTGCAAGAAATGCTTAAACTAGTTGTTACAAAAAGAAAAACAATCTAATCGAAACAACAGCAACAAAAGAACCCCAAAGCCCAAGCCCAATAAAAAAAACAAAGAGCAATAACAAAAACAAACAAACAAAAAAAGCCAATCCCAAACATTCATCTGTGCCTTCCTTGTTAATTTTAAGTATGTGAGTATTGCTACCACTCCACCTGTTCTGTGGGGCTTGGTGTCCCAACAGGAGAAAAGAAACACTTGAAAGATGGAAACACAAGAAAGACTTGGGAGAAACCATTCAAAAGAGTATTCCTCATTATTCAAGCTGTCCTCTCCAGTCACTTTCTCTGTGCTCTTGCTCCTGGGAATGATCAGCTGCAGCTTTGAAACACAGGAGTGCTCAACATCAAACAACCAGACCACATGGACATGTCCCAGATATTACCACATCACTATATGACACAAAAAGTCAAAAAAGTTTATTGCCCCTCCTCACTTAGACCATTATCTCTGCCCTCCATGTTTCCAAAAAAGGGTTGGTGGAAAAGATTAGCAGTGCCGAAAATATTCCTCATCCAGAAAATACAGAAGAGAGCTTGAACTCAGACAATCTCCACTTGATATTTTTGCTTGTTATGAGCTGGCAAGTAGCTGAAATTTTAGATGGCAAAAACCCAAGAGATATTTGGAGATTAATCAATACAATGAATTCTTCACATGAGAAGGTTGAAGAATTGGGGAGAAATAGATGCTATATAAGCAGAACCAAGAGAATAATGATGTGGATGCAGGTAGAAGTCTCTCCTATGATTCTGTGAACAGATTATTTGCTGCACTATTGCCTGGTCTCTAACAGAAGGAACACATCCATTTTTCAAAACTGTGCTTAGGAGTGTGAAGAAAAAAACATAATGGGCAAGTCCCACATGACACTGATGGGAACTTCCCATTCTGAAGTATGAAGAGGCTCCAAGCACACAGCCAGATTTCATTTCCCCTGCCATATCCGAGGTGTGCCTAGTTATCTCTTTTGTGTAAAGGAAAGAAAAATATACATTTGAAACACGCTAATATTTCAAGACATTGTCTCTGCAATGTTTAAGGGCACACTGAATGAAATCTGGATGCAAGCCTGTTTAACAGTGGCAAAATTATTTACTAGGAAATGTCCTTTCCTCACCTGAGCTTGCCCCGTGCTCTGACCTGCAGTTATGTGCGGGCAGCCTTGCAGACCTTGTGCAGCTGCTCTGCTTTCTCAACATTTCTGAAAGGTCCAGTTTGTAACAGACCTTTGACATCTTTCACACATTCCTTTTTTGAGGCAGTGGAAGGACAATTTATTTTCAAGATACATAGTTATCCACCTTCCCCCTGGCCACTCTCCCAGAGGTCACACAATAATTCCATTTCGACACAAAGCATTTTGCATACTGGCATTATCTGATAGTTCTCCTTGTGTGTTTTAAAGACCTGTTTTCTATGGTTACTGTAAATTGGCAAGTGTCACATGAGTGACTGAAGAAAGCAAGCAGTGCACAAAGCCAAGGGAGAGTGACATTCAGACTGGTTGTGAACACTCTTAAGGTAGACACCCTAAATACACACCCCTGTCAATTATTACTAATCTCATCTCCATTAGGATCTCTACAAAGGTCTAAACATAAAGAAATAAAGTAAGTTCCCATTTCCCAAGTAGAGGATAAAAATGTGTGTTGTTTTCTCCTTGAAATGGAAACACTAGAAGTGAATGTTACAGCCCTTCGAAATGTTTTCAACAAGACATTTTTCATTAAATAAAATGTTATTTAATGGCATCTGGAGTTTAGTTCAGGTAGGTATCTGGGATCTCAAGTGAAGTCACAAAGATCACAAATTTTAAAAAAATCTGACTTGGGAATCTGAAAATGGATGTTTCAACAGCTCTACTTCACAGACGGTAAAAGGTTTGATCTGGTTCCAGTGGGGAATTTAAAAACCTTAGAGGCTGTTGCAAGACAGAATTTCTTGTTCCACAGCCAGCTCTTTTTAGCATAGTCATAATAACCATAATCAGAGATTTATGTAGTCTTTTATCCCCATAGAACTTAAAGCAGTTTTCAAGTGACTGTGATCATAAAAAGCATGTATGAAACAGCCACACTCATGCTCCCCACTAAGTTAAAGAGGTTAGTCTGCACTGAAGTATGACAGCTGTTGAAGAATCTGCAGAGTTATGGTTTAAGAATAAGTGTGAGGTAAATACAGCAACTAATTGAACAGCAAAAGGGATTTAAGTAGGCAATCTATAATTATTATAACTGAATGTAGCTATAAGATGAAAGCAAGCAGGTTTTACTGAGAGGATTTATAAAATGTGCATCATCTGGTGTCTGAAGAAAGGCTTCTCCCATCTGTGCTTGCCCCTGAAAGCCCAGTTTTAGTCCCTAAGCTAAGTACCATGTGCCTGCTTTCACCTGATGCAACAAAACCTGAGTCAGACAGGTTTGTGAATAAGATTCACCAGTGTCTGGAGAAGTTACTACATCACTGCAAACAGCTTCTCCAAGACCACCAAACCAGAAGTGGAATGTCATGGGAAATCATTTACATACTACTGGATTAAAAAAATAATAATAATAATTTAAAAAAAAATTAAATTCCAGTCTGTGCAGTTACATGCACAAAATTTGAGGCATACTTATCACATCTATAAAGTTAAGCAGAGAAGATGAAGACAGTTGACATGATTCCAAATAGGCCAAAAAGGCATTTCTCATTCACACAATTTTAGAAACTCCACATGCCAATCTCATACCACTTGGGGCTTAAATTCATGAAATACCCCTGTGAGATGCTTTAAAGATTATAGTGTCAGAGAGCAAAGCAGAAAGCTCTGACAGGAAAGAAATTTCCAGGAGTTTCCTGAGACAAGCTAGCAGAACACACAGCTGCTGAAGTAGAGTTTCTGCTGAGGGAAAAACAGCTACCTCTGTTAAAAGCAAAGACAAGAAACTCATGCAGTTCTGCACAGGAGAAATACTCACCAAGGTGGCAAAGAGCTGCAAAGAACACTGACAGAAACTTTGCCATTATCATGGCTGTGGGATGTCATTATCACTGCAGTGAATGCTTGTGCACTGAAGGCAAGAGACCAAAAAAAGTAGTGTAAATATTGCAGGATTGTTGAATGAGATGCTGCTCGTCTGAATCTGTTTGAATTTATCAGAAATGAAACTATTTTTTCTTTTAGAAAGATGGTTGATGGAATCTTCTCACATTGGGTTTAATTGCAATTATAAAATCATATGTAAGCTAACAAATAAAAGCTATTAAAAAGACTAATTACATTGGCATTTTAGCCTTTTTTTCGTTATACATGTTTGTTACAATCTTTTTTGTTATACCAGAATAGAGGGGACAAATCAGTTAGATTTGACCATCTCCTCAGTGTCCTCAACCAAAGTGGAATTTTTAAGAGATTTAAAAGTTTATCAAATAGTGGGGTCATTAACAGACACAAAAAGCCCCTCTTGCTCCCTCACTGAGGCTTTGAGATATCTCTTGGCAGGCCTGAACCCCTCATGGGGGGCTGTTCTGCTGTGCCCCTTGCCATGCACAGTCTGGATCCAAAGTAAGCCAGTTTGCCATGGTTTCCTCACAGCCTACTTTGCTAAACCTAACCAGTGAAGTGTGCTTGGACTCACTCAAAATCATTGTATACCTGAAATGCAGTGAAAGAGAAACAGTTTAAGCAAAACAGTCCTGACAGAACTGGTAATCTCTGAACGCAAGCAGGTTCTGGAGAAGGGTTCCTAGGCAAAAAGGAAGAACAGAGTGTAGGAAAGGGACTTCAAAGTTCTTGATGCAACTCAAAGGAAAGAGGAAATGGAAAGAAAGCCCTGAACAAAATTTAAAATGTTTATTTTTTCAATGAAAGGCCTCTCAGAGAAAGAAGCAGAAACATGTCCCTGTTCATGAAATGATGCTCTTTCTCTCTCACTGTGGCCTCTCCCATATGAAGTCGGGAAGATCCCAACAGCAATTCTGGAGCCTGCCTAGTGTTTCTCATTAGGTTCTTAAGAAGTCCTTGCTAGTGAAATCTCCAAGACAAAATGAATAAAGCTGGGATGGGCACACAGAAAAATTGAATTCTGAATGGATATTTCTGTGGTGCACAACGAGGCATCCTTGACTGCAGCGAAGCTCTGTTCATTGTACACCCTGCAGACTATACCAAACCCTTTCCATACATCTCAGCAAAGACTGGCTAGCAAAAAATGGCATTGTGGCACTAGGGAGCTGAAGACTGCTGGACTCCTATGCAAGCAAGGTGATGGAGCTGGACTTAATGCTGCCAAGTTTAAGTTTGGACTTAACACTGATAATAATTTTCTGTTGCTTTATCTTCTAAAGCACAATGTCTTGTCTGCTCACATCTGGGGAAAGGTCTCTCTTCTGCGTTCTTCCTGCAACTCCTGTGGCATTGCTTTCACACAGCCTTGGCCAAAAAAGCAGAGGGATCTCTCTGTCAGACAAGAAAGTTCTTGTTGGTCCCACAGGCCAGGTCAAAACCCTGCTCCATGGACACACAATAATGCCACAGAATCCAATGGAATGTGGACTTGAGGCCTCACAGTCTTGGGGACTTGACTTTTAAACTTGACAAAGTTAAGATAGCACTTAAAAGGACTGACCCCTAGAGAATTTGTTCAAGTTTCATGAACACTTATATGAATTAACTTCTACTGAAAATTTTGCCCACAGGAAAACATCTAGGCACTGTTAAAGCTCCATCCAAAGCACTTTTAATATCATTTATTATTCTCTTTTGACTAATGGGTATTAGAGCTACATAGTAACTCTTCAGAACAGTAGAAACTTACCCCTTTGCTTGAGGAATGGGCATCTAAACAAGCTCACTTCCTTTCCCTCATCAACAGACAACTTGCACCCAACTGCAAATCCCTTCTGAAGCCTGAGCTTCAAGTGTGGAAAGAAAATAAAACAAGAACACCCCTATTAAAGGAAGACTTCAGGGGGAACCTGTGTTGGAGTCCTGGATGCTGAGAATTTTAGACTTTCTGTGCATACAGACTCTAACTGTAATTGGCCTT